>WNWK01014029.1:0-22461 GCA_009830355.1 Cherax destructor
ATAAATGGGGTTTAAAACCCAAGGGGGGATCTTAAAAAGTGGTTTTCCCACAGGGATCAGTCAGGCCCGTTTTTTTTATAATATATATCAATGACCTTGGTGAGGGAATTACTAGTGATATGAGCAAATTCCCGATGACACGAAGATAGGTAGGATAATTTATTCAAACGTAGATGTTGGGGAACTTCAGGAGGATTTAGACAAACTCAATTCATGGTCAGAAAAGTGGCAGATGCAGTTCAGTGTAGATAAATGCAAGGTTCTGAAGCTCGGAGTGTCCATAACCCAAGCACTTATAAGTTAAATAATGTAGAACTTAGCCATACAGATTGGGAAAAGGACTTGGGGGTTATGGTAAGTAGCAACCTTAACCAAGACAGCAATGTCTAGCGTACATAATAAGGCAACAGATTACTGGGATTTATATCAAGAAGTGTAAGCAACAGAAGTCAGAGGTTATATTACAGCTTTATACATCGTTAGTAAGGCCTCACCTAGATTACGCAGCTCAGTTCTGGTCTCCATATTACAGAATGGATATTATCGTTAGAAAACATTCAGCGTAGAATGACTAAATTAATACATAGCATTAGAAATCTTCCGTATGAAGAAAGATTGAAGACTCTAAAATTACATTCACTTGTAAGATGAAGAATGAGGGAGACATGATCGAGGTATACAAGTGGAAAATGGGTATTAACAAAGGGGATATTAATAAGGTCTTGAGGATATCTCACCAAGGAGAACCCGAAATAATGGATTCAAATTAGATAAGTTTAGATTTAGAAAGGATAGGAAAGTATTGGTTTGGAAATGGGGTAGTTGATGAGTGGAACAGTCTGCCTAGTAGGCTTATTGAAGCAAGGACCTTGGGTAGTTTCAAATTTAGGTTGGATAAATTCATGAGTGAGAGGGTTGGATTTGAGTGGAATTGCACATGAGTAAATAGAATTATCAAAACTTATTTCTTGGGTAGCATTGAAAATTGGGTTGAACAAATATTCTGTTAGTGGGTTGGAATGTGAAGGACCTGCCTAGTATGGGCCAACAGGCCTGCTAGTGTTCCTCCTTTCTTATGTTCTTACCTGGACCAGTATAGCAGTACCCCAGAGATACAGGTATTACCTGGACCAGTATAGCAGTGCCCCAGAATACAGATATTACCTGGACCAGTATAACAGTATCCCTGAAAATGGGTATTACCTGGACCATTATAGCTGTACCCAGAATACATGCATTACCTGGACCAGTATAGCAGTGCCTCAGAATGCAGGTTAATTATGGACAAGACAATGGATCACTGCCCTACTTTTCTAATAACTAATATCAAAGAGAGTCAACTTGAAACCAAGCAAATTTCTTTTAAACTCCATAATTATACTTCACTTAACAAATTCATTGAAGTCTTTAAAAATACTAAATGAGAAAGTTGCTGAATATCAACAAGATGCAAATTTCAAAGAAAAAACTTTCTTAATATGATTTAAGATAACTTAACTTTATTGCCACAAAAGAAACAACAACATCAAAAACAACATACGGTTCATGTAGCTGTACGGTGGCCCGTGGCCTGGTGGCTAAAGCTCTTGCTTCACATGGTGAGGGTCCAGGTTTTATTCCGCGAGGTTGAAACATTGGCCGTGTTTCCTTACACTGCTGTCTATGATCACCCATCAGTAAAATGGGCATCTAGGTGTTAGTTGTCTGGTGTGGAGTTGCATCCTGGGACAAAAAAGACCTAATTTGCCAGAAATGCTCTGCATAACAAGGGGCTTTCTGTATACAAGTGGCCATCACTCATCGGCATCATTGGGACCTGTAGGGTGCTGGATTAGTGACTTTGCCGGATCACAGAGTGGTTAGGTAAGAATACACTTAACCCAACGGCGATAATTACGCATCGGCAATTTCACCCAATTTACGCCCCATTTTTGGCCCATTCCATTGTTCCAGTCTACCAAACTCATAGCTATTTCACTAGTATTCCTTTTGTAGTGCTGTTTAAATTCAGCAAGGTTTATACAAGCATTGCACTGAACCTTCGCTTCAGTGCAACTCTTTCAGAACAGATTTTGCAAGGGTTCTTGCAAGATCTGTTCTTACTCTGTTTGTTATACAAAATGGCTACTTGGTTTATTATGTATTAAAACCCATCGACTCCACGATGGTCTTTAAGGACCCCAATGGAAATAAGTCACTTTGACTTTTTGGGTTATCTTACGTTCTCTACACATATGCTGCTATGTATGATAATCTATGTACATACAGTGGTCCCTCGAATTTTGTAAGCCTCCTCTTCGTAAATTTCGCCAATCGTAACATTTTTCGTCAAAATATTGCCTCGAGATCATTTGTCTCGCTAATCGGGTCATCCAGAACGCGTTCATGTGGCCTCCCAGCGTCAATGTGCACACTGTGTGCACATCGGTGTTGCCATTGTGTCTGAGCAGTGACCATCACCCATCGTTCATACATTTCGTAATATTCCGTTATTTTTGTGCTTGCAACTGCTAAATAAGCAGATTTACAAAATTGAGGTAGTTCAAAATATTTAACCCTTAAACTGTCCAAACGTAGATATACGTTCGCGTGCGTACGCCCTGAACGTAGATCTCGTTTTTTCAAATGCTTTTAACCTTGCCACGATAAGCCTGAGTTGCCTAGAGATTAGAGAATGGGTCTGTGCACTCAATGTGTGCAGTATTACAACATGTGGGAATGACAAACAAAATGCAGTCTTCATTTTAAAGAAAAAGAACAATTTATTTTTTTCTCAAAATATTCGGTCAGCTACGCACGTGAACGTATATCTACGTTTGGACAGTTTAAGGGTTAAGAATTTAACAATTAGTGTATCTATTAATGGAAATGGTGTCGTATTGACATAATACAGTTTCTATATTGGAGAGTCTTAGGCAAACTTATGACTGGATTAAGAATTATGAAGCAATAGTTGTATTCATAATTTTGTTTACAGTCATGTGTAAATTAAGGAGTCACAGATATCAATAAGTGTATTTTGCTTTGGATATGTGCAAGATAAAATAGTTTTCATGTGGTTAGCTACCGGTGGGTGTGTAAGGGAGATAAGATGTTTTTAATGGTGCTTTTGAAAGTGGAGGTTGTGTCTGCAGTTCTAGAGTTTTCAGGCAGGGAGTTCCAGATTTTAGGCCCTTTATGTACATTGAATTTTTGTATAGATTTAGCCAGACACGGGAATGTCAAAAGATGGGTCCTTTCACAACTATCAAGAAAGTGTTTTAGTTCAGGTTTAATATTGGAATTTATGGTTCTATAGATGTAGATTGCAGAGTAGTAAGTGTGGATGTTCTGAACAGTGAGTAAGTTTAGGTCGTTGAAGAGTGGGGGTGTTTCCCTAGCATTGGAGTGCGTGATAATTCTTACTGCGGCTTTTTGTTGGTTTATTATTAGCTTTAGTGGGTAATTGCTGTTGATCCCAAAACACAAATGGCATATGTGAGGTAGGGATAGATGAGTGAATAGTATAGTGTGAGTAGGGTTGATTGTGGTACATAGTAACGTATCTTAGAGAGGATCCCAACAGTTTTGGACACTTTCTTTGTTATGTCAAGGAAGCTGTTGTTGCGAATGGGGTAAATATGCTCACAAAAAAAGAGATCGCAAATACTTGAAGATGTTGAGAATTTGTTGTTGGTGTGGATCAACCAAAAACAGTTAGCAGGAGATAGTGTTATGCAGTCGATAATTTGTGAAAAGACAAGGCAGTTGCATGCCAATCTTGTCCAGGTAAGGCATGACGAGGCTGCAAAATCTGACAAATGTGCGGCTGAAAAATTTGTGCAGGAATTCAAGGAGTACTTAGAGGCTGAAGAATTTCTCCCCCAACAAGTGTTCAGATCACAGCAAAGAGACTCAACAATCCCTGGCTAACACCCAGCATCCTTAAATCCATTAACAAAAGACACCAATACGAAAAACAATACAGAAGGGTCTAATAACCAGAGAACAATCCAAACGCTACTCATCAATCCTTACCAGCCTGATAAGAAGGTCGAAAAAATTGTATTATGAGAGCAGATTCCAAACCATAAAAGGGATATCAACAAAAATTGCAACACATTAAAAGAGAATTAAATACACAATTAAATCAAATTCAATAATGATTATAGCAAGAGCAACAATCTGATGAAACAAATCACTAAAAAGGAGAATTGCACAAAACAATTGAATTATTCACTGGCAACAAATTAAAGTAACTTTACTGCTTGAATCACTGAGAAAGTTCACTGAAATATTACTTATTACTCTTAGGAGAAAATGACAAGTTACTTGAACATTTAACCCTTAAACTGTCCACACAGATGTGCGTTGCGCGTAGCTGACCGAACGTACATCTACGTTTTATTTTACATTCGTTCAAATTTAGTGCGATAGGCCTGAGTCACCTAGACATGAGAGAATGGGTCTGTGCCCTCAGTGTGCAGTATTAAAAAATCGGGACCACTTAGTACCTTGTGGGAGCACCAGTTCAATTGAGTGCCAGCTAGAGCAAATAGTGTGGCAAACACCTGGGATTCAATGATGTTATGTTGCATTAACACTCCTCTTATAAGAGGAAAGTAAAAATAAGTTAGATAAATACATGAGTGGCTGTGGGTGGGTGTGAGTTGGACCTGACAAGCTTGTGCTACTATGTCTGATGCCATGCTTCTTCCTTCAGAGGATGTGACCTGACTAGGTGGGTCATTGGTCTAAGTTGGGGGGTGACATGGACCTGCCTTGTATGGGCCAGTAGGCCTGCTGCAGTGTTCCTTCTTTCTTATATGAAAAAGACCTGGAAAACCCTATCTGCAATTCTAGGAAATAAAAAGATATCCAAGAACAATACCATCAAATTATAAAAAACAGATGAACCCCTACTCTCACCAACTGAGACAGCAAACAGACTTAATGTTTTTTCTCCACCATAGGAAAGAATCTAGCGAGTAATATCCCAAGCACGAACACACGTCCAACAGACTACCTCACCAACACCTACCCTAATACACTATTCCTAGCTCCTACCAACCCAATAGAAGTCTCGCTCATAATCAACACCCTTAAAAACAAGGCAGGAGACATAAATAGCCTACCATCTTTTATGTACAAAAAAGCTTCACAGGTACTGTCACCAATTATTGCAACACTCTTCAATAAATCCATCGAAACCTCCACATTCCCATCAATTCTCAAAACAGCAAGGGTCACCCCGATCCATAAAGGAGGTGAACAAACAGACTTAAATAATTATAGACCAATATCTAATTTATGGTTTTCTTCTTATATGGGTGTGAAGCAAGGGTTGCAAATGCTGCAGCGAGGAGGAGGCTGGAGGCAGTGGAGATGTCCTGTCTAAGGGCAATGTGTGGTGTAAATATTATGCAGAAAATTCGGAATGTGTAAATTAGGAGAAGGTGTGGAGTTACTAAAAGTATTTGTCAGAGGGCTGAAGAGGGGTTGTTGAGGTGGTTTGGTCATTTAGAGAGAATGGATCAAAGTAGAATGACTTGGAGAGCGTATAAATCTGTAGGGGAAGGAAGGCGGGGTAGGGGTCGTCCTAGAAAGGTTGGAGGAAGGGGTAAAGGAGGTTTTGTGGGCGAGGGGCTTGGACTTCCAGCAAGCATGTGTGAGCGTGTTAGATAGGAGTGAATGGAGACGAATGGTTTTGGGACATGACGATCTGTTGGAGTGTGAGCAGGGTAACATTTTGTGAAGGGATTCAGGAAACCAGTTAATTGATTTAGTTGGACTTGAGTCCTGGAAATGGGAAGTACAATGCCTGCACTTTAAAGGGAGGGTCTGAGATAGTGACAGCTGGGAGGGACTATTCTCAGCTGTCGTATCTGAGCTCATCTGCAAAGACAGTGATTATGTATGAGTGTGGTGAAAGTGTTGAATGATGATGAAAGTATTTTCTTTCTTTTGGGTCACCCTGCCTTGGTGGGAGACGGTCGACTTGTTGAAAAAAAAAAAAATCTAATTTACCACTCCTCTCAAAAATCTTTGAAAAATTAATTCATAGGCAGATCTATTCCTATCTCATCTCACACAATGTACTTAACCCCAGTCAGTTCGGATTCAGGACCAACAAAAACACAAATGATGCCATTATACACATGCTAGAGTTAATATACACCACACTTGAGAAGAAAGAAGTTCCACTGGGAATCTTCATTGATCTACGAAAAGCATTTGATACAGTTGATCATGATTTACTGCTTACAAAACTAGCACACTACGGTATAAGGGCACTCGCTCAACTACATAAGTCTTACCTCAGTAACAGAAGCCAATATGTGTATACTAATGGAGCGAACTCTTCAACACAACAAATTACAGTCGGAGTCCCTCAAGGAAGTGTACTGGGTCCACTCTTATTTCTCATTTACATCAATGACCTACCTAATGCATCTCAACTACTCACACCCATTTTATTTGCAGATGACACAACATATGTTTTCTCTCACCCTAATCCAGTCATACTGGCCAATACTGTTAATGCAGAATTACAGAAAATATCAACATGGATGATGACCAATAAACTGACTCTAAATACTGACAAGACCTACTTTTATACAGTTTGGAAACAGAGGTAAAAATGTTCCACTAAACATAACACTAAACGGTTCACCCATCACAAGACTCACAGAGGGAAAATTCCTAGGTGTACACATTGACAGCAGCCTTAAATTCCAAACACATATACAACAAATTTCAAAGAAAATCTCAAAGACAGTAGGCATATTATCTAAGATACGCTACTACTTTTGTTTAATTAACTAACTCAGGTGCTATAGTTTTAGATTCTTATTAGCTGTAAATTGACTACCTTAGCTCATTTTTTCATTCTTGTAAACATATCCAACGTACTAACTCACGTGCCAAGAACTCCCTTTGCATTGTCCTATTCTTAAGTCTACTTGCGTTGTTCTATTTTTAAGTTTAATTATAGAATCACACTAAATCTTATGAATCCAAACATTGATCCTGATACCAACCTTCTATTAAATGACTTACATGAACCTAACAACAACTGTCATTACTACACAGCAGAACAGGCTAAAACACTACTCAAAGCCAACAATAACATAACTATCTTTAACTACAATGTCAGATCTTTAACCAAACATTTTGATGACCTCAGAGCATTATTAAACTCACTACAGGCCAGTATGTCCATCATTGCCCTCACTGAAACCTGGCTAAAGCCTCATACTACAGATATCTATGACATTCCTGGTTACACAGCCATACACAATTGTAGGCAAGACCAACAAGGAGGTGGCACAGCTATGTTATACTCAGACCAGCTTGAATGTATTAACAATACATGCACAAGAGATGAACATGGAGAATATATAATAGCTAAGTTTAAATCCAAATACCTACAAAAACCTCTCACAGTTATAAACATCTATAGATTACCTCAGTCAAACATTCAGCAATTTAGTGAAAAATTAGGAAGTATGATTACTGATGCACACATGAACAAAGACCACTTAATCCTCACAGGAGACTTCAATATAAACCTCCTACAAGATCAGGACCCACAAGTAACTGAATTCACAAACACTATGAGCAACTGCTTACTGCTCCCGACAATAACAAAACCTACAAGAATCTCTGAGACCTGTGCCTCTCTATTAGACTATATCTGGACTAACACCATATCCATATTAAAATCAGGCATAATCACAGACAATACCACAGACCACTACCCAACCTTTCTCATAACCAATCTTGGAAAATTACCACTAGAGACTACTAAAGTTACCTTCAGACTACATAATGAGACAGCTATAAATAACTTTATAACAGCTATGACAAACACTGACTGGCAAACAGAAATAGACAACTTCCCAGATACTGACTTATGTATTAATAATTTTCTTAAAAAGACCCAATACCTCTATAATAAGCATTGCCCTAAAAAAACTAAACAAATCACAGCTAAAAGATTAAATAGTCCCTGGCTAACCCCCAGCATACTCAAATCCATTAATATAAAGCACCTATATGAAAAACAGTACAGAATGGGACAAATAACAAGAGAACAAACAAAACGTTACTCATCAAACCTAACGAGTCTTCTTAGAAGGTCAAAAAAATTGTACTATGAGAACAGATTACATAACTTGAGAGGTGATATAAAAAAGACCTGGAAAACCTTATCTGAAATTCTAGGAACTAAAAAGATATCCACAAACAGAACAATCAAGCTAACAAAACCAGATGAACCCCTACTCCCACTTATTGAAACAGCAAACAAACTCAATGATTTCTTTTCCACCATAGGTAAAAAGCTGGCAAGCAAAATCCCAAGTTCAAACACTCCACCTAACGACTATCTCACTGGCACCTATCCGAACATACTATTCCTAGCCCCGACCAACCCAATAGAAGTTTCACTTATAATAAACACATTAAAAAACAAAGCAGGTGACCTAAATAACTTACCACCTTTTATATACAAAAAAGCCTTTCAAGTTCTCTCACTAATTATTGCAACACTCTTTAACAAATCCATTGAATCCTCTACCTTCCCATCAATACTCAAAATAGCGAGGGTCACCCCAATACATAAAGGAGGAGATCAAACAGACCTGAATAATTTCAGGCCGATATCTAACTTACCCCTTCTCTCCAAAATCTTTGAAAAATTACTTCATAGACAAATATATTCCTACCTCACCTCCAACAATGTACTCAACCACTGTCAATTTGGATTCAGGTCTAATAAAAATACAAATGATGCCATTATACACATGTTAGAAATAATTTACACCACCCTTGAGAAAAAAGAAATCCCAGTGGGAATCTTCATTGATATACGTAAAGCTTTTGATACAGTTGACCATGATCTGTTACACCTAAAATTATCACATATGGTATAAGAGAACACTCCCTCAACTACCTAAAATCATACCTTAGCAACAGAAACCAATATGTGTACACAAATGGAGCTAGCTCCACAGCGCAAAATATTACCGTAGGTGTCCCACAGGGAAGTGTTCTTGGCCCACTACTCTTTCTCATTTACATTAACGACCTACCAAATGCATCTCAACTACTCAAACCCACACTTTTTGCAGATGACACTACATACGTTATCTCACACCCAAGCCCAGACATACTAGCCAACACTGCAAATACTGAATTGCAGAAAATATCTACCTGGATGATGACCAACAAACTTACTCTCAATATTGATAAAACCTATTTTATCCAGTTTGGGAACAGAGCTACAAACGGACCACTTAACATAATGATAAACGGGTCCCCTATCACAAAACTCACAGAGGGAAAATTCTTGGGGATCCATCTTGACAGTGGCCTCAAATTTCAGACACATATACAACAAATTTCCAAGAAAGTCTCAAAGACCGTGGGAATACTATCCAAGATACGGTACTATGTTCCACAACCAGCTCTCCTTACCCTATATCACTCACTCATTTACCCCTACCTCACCTATGGAATCTGTGCATGGGGCTGTACATCAATAACTCATCTCAGACCACTAATAACACAACAAAAAGCAGCAGTTAGAATAATAACACATTCACACTCCAGACAACATACTCCACCAATATTCAAAAACCTAAACTTACTCACCATACAAGACATCCATACTTTTACTGTGCCTATTACATACATAGAACACTCTATGCAAATATTAACCCACCACTCAAACTTCTCCTTACCAATTTTAACAGGACACATGACCATAACACTAGACACAGATCACTCCTCGATGTTCCCCGTGTCCATCTAACACTATGTAAAAACTCAATGCATAAAAAAGGCACGAAAATTTGGAATTCATTACCTGTCATTGCCAAAGAAACCCTGCCTTTACCCCAATTCAAAACGATGCTAAAAACCACCTTCTCACCCAAACCTAAGTGCTCAATATCAAACATTCTCAACAAAGTAGAATAATCACTTACTGTAAAAACCTGACTAATCACTTAAATGTAAAAACCTGTTATGAATAATCGATACTAAGCTAACTATTTCCATAACATTTACATTATAATGACCACGTAAACTGTAACTGCAATGCAATTAATTGTTTTAAATTGTTATCTCACTCAATTAGTTGCATTGCTACAATTAATTGATATGTTTTAAATTGTTATCTCACTCAATTAGTTGCATTGCTACAACTAATTGATATGTTCAACTTATAATCAAACTTTATAACTTAGATACGCAATTATACTTATTTTATAAATTATCAACCATAACTTTTTACCATGTAGTCTATAATTAAGTAGTCCTAGGAATGCCTGCAATGCACAGCATATTAGGGGCTTTTGGCATGTACATCTCATCAATAACTATGTATCTTGTCTACCCAACCGTGTATCATTGTACCATGTCTCAATAAAGTAATATTATTATTATTATTATTATTATTATTATTATTATTATTATTATTATTATTATTATTATTATTATTATTATTATTATTATTATTATTATTATTATTATTATTATATAACCAGCTCTCCTTGCACTATACCACTCACTCATCTACCCTTATCTCACTTATGGAATCTGTGCATGGGGATCTACAACATTAAATCACCTTAGACCACTCATAACCCATCAAAAGGCTGCAGTCAGAATGATAACAAATTCCCACTCTAGACAGCATACTCCACCAATATTCAAAAGCCTAAAACTACTCACCATAAAGAACATTCACACTTATAATTGTGCCTACTACATACATAGAACTCTACATTCTAATATAAACCCTCCACTCAAAATTCTCACCAACCTTAATAGGACCCATGACCATAACACAAGAAACAGATCACATTTTGATGTACCCCGCATCCATAGCAACCTATGTAAAAATTCAATGCACATAAAGGGCCCCAGATTCTGGAACTCATTACCAGAAAATACAAAAATAACCTTGTCTGAGAATCATTTTAAGACTCTACTCAAAAACCACCTACTCACCCTTACCTAAATACTCATACTCAATTATTATTATGTACGATAATATTACTTTCAAAAATGCTCAGTATTTTTTTCCTATAAGATAATCTCAATTTGTACTATTATAACATTGTAATATTACCACCTACTCACCATAAACTAAATATGCATTCTGTAAATTACGTTAAAAAATACTCAGTCATTTTCCCAAAAATAATTTCAATTTTTACTAAACACTTGCTGCAATGTAGTGTCAACATATTATAATTTGCCAAATGAAATATCATCATATTGTAATCTGCCCAATGTTTAATCAAATCAAATTCCCATCAATCTATCAAATATTATGTACATAGTCCATAAGTTTTTAGATTAAGCTGCCTGTTATGCCCTGGCATGTCAGTGGCTCTCCTTGCACTTCTATGTAAATCTCTATGTAAAATTGCGATGAAATAAAAATTATTATTATTATTATTATTATTGTTATTATTATTAATTGTGACGAAACAGGCCTCTTTTGGAAGAAAATGCCAAAGAGGATCTTCATCATGCAGGAGGAAAAGGCACTGCCAGGACAAGCCTATGAAAGACAGGGTAACTCTTATGTTCTGTTGTAATGCTAGTGGGGATTTCAAAGTGAAGCCTTTACTGGTGTATCACTCTGAAAATCCCAGTGTGTTCAAGAAAAACAGTGACACCAAGACTAATTTGTGTGTGATGTGGAAGTCTAACAGTAAGGCATGGAGTATTTACCATGTTTTTATGTTACTTTTGTTGTTTATTATGTCATATTAGATCAATTGTGATAGGTAAATATGCCATAGTGTTGATATTAGTGTTGACATCATGAGACTCAGGAGCTCATAGCAACTGACAGTGGCTTCAAAGCCACCTTATCTTTTATGGACAATGTACGGTGTAGATGCTTACGCGACGGTCTGGAGTTCTGAGACTCTCTGACCGCGGGTTCGAACCCCACCCGTGGTATGGTTAGATGCTTTACACAACGAGAAGCATTTCTTTTATTTATTGGAACCATGGCTAGGGCTAAAAGTGAGCAGGTTATAACAATAAATGGAGAAAAACAAATTGAAATGACTTATGCAGCAAGTAGTGCCACTAAACAGTAGCAGCAGGTTAGTGTGGTGACCCCGGATAATTTGAAATTATGCTAGCCAAAATTAGTGCCGGATTACTGATGGAACCTGATGACTGATTGCCGGATTAGTGATGGCCGACCTGTAGTAGTATGTCATTGATGTCAGCTAGGCCTGTATACATTATACATGTACGGTGGACCCCCGGAGTTCGTAATGCTCCAAACTCGTGTATTTTTGTAAGTGCTTTTCTAAGTTTATTTTTGGGGGTCTAAAAGGACTAATCTAATTTACATTATTCCTTATGGGAATAAATTCGTTTGGTAACGGCACTTGAGCAGCATTCTGGAACTAATTAATGACGAACTCCGGGGGTCCACTGTACAGTGGTCCCTCGGTTTTCGCCGGAAATTCGTTCCAGAATGCTGCTCAAGTGCCATTACCGAACGAATTTACTTCCTTAAGAAATAATGTCACGTAGATTAGTCTATTTCAGACCCCCAAAAATACACTTGCAACAGCACTTACAAAAATACACTTACATAAATGTTCGAGTTTGGAGATGCACGAAAACCGAGGGACCACTGTACTTGTAGAAATAAAGATATTATTATTATTACAGTGGACCCTCCCTTTTCGTTGGGCTCTGTTTTCGCTTATTTCAGTTATCACCGAATTTTTCCGTAAAAATATTAGCTCAGTTTTCGTTGCTTTCCTCCGTTCTCGTCGGTGGTATGGTACACGACCGAGTGTGCCGCGTGCACACAACCTCCCACACACGCATCCTGAGACAGTGTCGCTTTGTTTATGGTTGAGTGAACATTACCCTGCGAGCTTATAGGTTATTATTTCGTAATAATTCGTTGTTTCTTGCACTTGTTTATTCTGTGTGACAGCTAAATAATAATAATAATAGATTATTGTGACATGATACAAAGATACAAAAATAAGCCACCATGGGCCCAAACAAAGCTTCTAGTGCCAGTCCTTTGGTAAAGAAGGTGAGAAACACGATAGAATTAAAGAAAGCGATTGTAGAAAAATACGAAAGTGGTGGTGGTAGTGATGTTGGTAGAGGGTGGTAGCAGTTGTGATGGTGGTAGAGGATGGTAGTGATGTTAGTAGAGGGTGGTAGTGATGTTGGTAGAGGGTGGTAGCAGTTGTGATGGTGGTAGAGGATGGTAGTGATGTTAGTAGAGGGTGGTAGTGATGGTGGTAGAGGGTGGTAGTGGTTGTGATGGTGTTAGAGGGTGGTAGTGGTTGTGATGGTGGTAGAGGGTGGTAGTGTGGTGGTAGAGGGTGGTAATGATTGTGATGGTGGTAGAGGGTGGTAGTGATGGTGGTAGAGGGTGGTAGTGATTGTGATGGTGGTAGAGGGTGGTAGTGGTTGTGATGGTGGTAGAGGGTGGTAGTGACTTGATACCTGAAGTCCTTATGGAAGGAGATTCCCCTTCCAAACAATAACCTCTCTTCCCTCTTCCCTCCCTGTCTACCATACACCAACAAGAGTCTTGAATAAAGTTAAGTGTCATGTTATTATTGTTTTATACTTGATTTCTTATTCTTTTCTGTATGTAAATCTATATTTAATGTATAAAAAATTATTATTTGTTAATACTTTTGGGTGGCTGGAACGGATTAATTGAATTTACATTATTTCTTATGGGGAAAATGGTTTCAGTTTTAGTCGATTTCACATTTCGTCAGAATCTCTGGAACGAATTAAAGACGAAAAGGGAGGGTCCACTGTATATTATGACTCTTGTGGGTATAGAGCTTAGTTTTGATTGTAATGATGACAGTATGGTGTGCAAAAGGCTTACTTAGATCAATTAACAAGAAACACAATAATGAGAAAAGGTAGAGATTAGGCCTCATTTAAGAAGTAATAGTAAAGAGATACTCTGCAACCCTGTCAAGTATAAACAGAAAATCCAAAACTGCTATTCTACTAGATGTAATAATTACAAAGGAGATATAAAAGAAAACCTGGAGTACACTCTCCCAAATTCTTAGTTTAAGAAAATCTCCAAGAAACTAACAAATAACATCTATGGTATTTGAACCCCCTCAAGGACCCCATTGGTAATACATATACACATATTTCTATGTATGATAATTTGTGTAACTATTTATGTGTACCTTTACCTAAATAAACTTACTCCTCCTCAACTATCAATACTGTAAAAAAAATTAATAACTCCTGTGCTACAGAGAGAACTAATCCTGCAAGTAACATTCCTGAAGCTCAAACCAACATCAGTAGCTATCTGACAAACAGTTATCTTATTTTTTTCTACTTGGCTTCTACCAATGCCTCAGAAATAGCTTCAGCAATAAAATCACTTGAAAATTCTGGTTGCATTGGCAATGAGATATTAATAATAATCCACTGCAAACTGCACAAGTCTTGTCTCCAGCTGTTGCATTAATTTTCAACAAATCACTTTAGGAAGAAACCTTGGCAGATGCTCTCAAGACAGCCAGGATAACACCCATCTACAAAGGTGGTAATTCAAGTAATGTTAATAAATACAGGCCAGTTTCTAATCTTACAGTAAAATAAAAAATATTTGAGAAACTGATCCACAAACAACTGTACATGTACCTTACTAAGCACAATATGCTTACTCCTAGTCAGTTTAAGTCCATCTTCCCATAAAAGTACTAAAGATACAATGATAAGAATGCTCAACTCTGTTTATCATTGATCTACTGAAGGTCTTTGATATCATTGCCCATGGTATATTCCTACTCAAGTTTTATCACTATGGACTCACAGGACATAATTAAACATACTTCCAGTCCTACCTCTATAATAGGCAATAACATGTAACTATATATTAGTGATGTATCGGATATTTGCATCCACATCTGCGGAACATCCGCACAATTTTTTACATCCGTATCCACATCCGCATCTGTATTTCACAGCAAACAGATATCCGTATATACATCCGCATCCGAAATCCGCGGAACATCCGCACAATTTCTTACATCCGCATCCACATTTGCATCCGTAAAATGAGTAAGACATCCGTATACACATCCGCATACCGGATATCTAAATTTTTCACATCCGATACATCCCTACTATATATGACACCTCATCCAGTACCCTACCCTAAGTCTATCATCCCTCTTCTTTTCTCATAATTTTTCTCATTATTTTCTCATTGTTTCCTCATCTAAATCAATGGCCTGCCTAATGCCACTTAGCATCTGAAACCTGTACTCTTTACTTATGACACGCCCTTTTTAATATCAGGTCCAGATCTTGTCAGTAAACGCAAGAGTGAATAATGAACTTAAAAAATGCCCACACATGGATGATTACCAACAAACTAATCCCAAATATTGAAAAGACATTCTATGTATCTTTTGGGAACAAACCATGTCCACAGTTAGATAGTAGGTGATTGAAAGAGATGAGGGTCTCCAAGATAGATACAATATACTTGATATATCAAAACTTTTCTTTAAATCTGACAGCTGTATTTCTTTCAGAACTGCATGGCCCCTCTCACCAAGGAAGATAGTTTTAATGCAGTCAATCAAGAAGAACTGAGAACAAATGCTGAATCAAGTGGGCAACGCTTCCTGGACTTGGCTAGACAAATGGAGGCATTTTTTTTGCAAAAACGCTATTTATTGTCAATCCAGAAACCAGAGCTAATTCTCTTGGAGGTAAGTACACTACAATACAGTAAAACAGCCAGGAATACACCTACCAATTTAATCTAAAGGTTTTTCATGTATTGTAGCATATACAGTACAGTAATGTATGATGAACAACAACAACAAACAAAACAAAAGTTTATTTCTTTGCAAAAGTTACAGTGTGTTTACTTTTCATAATGTGATTGGTACAAAGAAAGCCACTATCATGCCGGGTCATTTTGGGCAGACTTAACCTAATGCTTGAAGACTACTTAAGTCTAGACAGGTAAAGAGTGGTAAATTTCAAATATTTAATGCAGCCTTTCCTTACTAATAATAATAATAATTTTTATTTTGACATGATACATTGTTGTACAGAGGAATATAATAGTTGGGTGTACATGCCAAAAGCCCCTTATATGCAGAGCATTTCGGGCAAACTTAAAATTAACTTAAGATTAATTAGGCTGTAACAGATTAACCCTTTCAGGGTTTTTGATATACTACTAGTACAGTGGACCCCCGGATTACGTAGTTGTCAGATTACGTAAAATTTGGAATAAGTAACATTTTTTCGTAAAAATATTGGTTCGGTATAAGTAGATCCGCTCGGAATAAGTAATTCGTCCTGGACGCATACGCATGGCCCGGACGGTCCAACATCCAGAGTCAGTGTGCCATTGTTTACCAGCGAGTGACAACCACCCACGCATTCATACCATACATTTTGTCATTATTCCATTGTTTTTAGTGCTTGCAACTGCTAAATAAGCCACCTTGGGCCCAAAGAAAGCTCCTAGTGTCATCCCTGTGGTAAAGAGGCTCAGAAATACGGTAGAACTGAAAAAGGAGATCATTGCAAAATATGAAAGTGGAATACGTGTCGCTGAGCTGGCCAGGCTGTATGGCAAAGCCTATACAACCATCGCTACCATCGTGGCCAAGGAAAATAAAATCAAGGAAGCTGTTGTTGCGAAAGGTGCAAATATGATCACAAAACAGAGATCGCAAATACTGGAAGATGTGGAAACTTTATTGTTGGTGTGGATCAACGAGAAAGAATTAGCAGGAGATAGTGTTACGCAGGCATTAATATCTGAAAAAGCAAGGCAGTTGCATGATAATCTCGTCAAGAAAATGCCTGCAACAAGTGCTGAAGTGAGCGAATTTAAAGCCAGCAAAGGCTGGTTTGACAGATTTAAGAAACGTAGTGGCATACACAGTGTGATAAGGCATGGTGAGGCAGCCAGTTCAGACAAATGTTCGGCTGAAAAATATGTTCATGAATTTAAAAGCTATGTAGAGGCTGAAGAATTCAAACCCCAACAAGTGTTTAATTGTGACGAAACAGGCCTGTTTTGGAAGAAAATGCCAAACAGGACCTACATTACACAGGAGGAAATGGCACTGCCAGGACACAAGCCTATGAAAGACAGGCTAACTCTTATGTTGTGTAGTAATGCTAGTGGGGATTTCAGAGTGAAGCCTTTACTCATGTATCACTCTGAAATTCCCAGAGTGTTCAAGAAATAGTGTTGCCAAGGCTAATTTGTGTGTGATGTGGAAGGCTAACACTAAGGCATGGGTCACAAGGGAAATTTTCCTTGATTGGTTCAATGAAGTGTTTGGCCCCAGTGTGAAGAAATATCTCGTGGAAAATATATTGGGCCTCAAGTGCCTCCTGGTAATGGACAATGCTCCTTCTCATCCTTGAGACTTGGAAGAGCAAATTGTGGAGGACTTTAAGTTCATCACAGTGAAGTTCTTTCCCCCTAATACCACTCCTCTCCTCCAGCACATGGACCAGCAGGTCATTTCAAACTTCAAAAAACTGTACACCAAAGCAATGTTTCAAAGATGCTTTGACATAACCTCGGACACTCGGTTGACCCTAAAAGAGTTTTGGAAAGATCACTTCACTATCCTCCATTGCATAAACCATATAGGGAAGGCTTGGGAGGATTTGAGCTCCAGGACTTTGATCTCTGCTTGGAGAAAATTGTGGCCAGACTGTGTCCCAGAGAGGGATTTTGAAGGTTTTGGGGCTGAGCCACAGGACACTGAGCCTGTTGTGTAACAAATTGTGGCACTGGGGAAGTCCATGGGGTTGGAGGTTAGTAGCGAGGATGGGGAAGAGTTGGTGGAGGACCACAATGAAGAGCTAACCACTGCAGATCTGCAAGAGCTTCATCTGCAACGGCAACAGACCACAGTTCAGGAAATTGGTCCAGAGGAGGAGGAAGAGAGATGGAAGATGTTGCCTTCTTCAAAGATTAAGGAGATTTGTGCCAAAAGGACTGATGTACAGTGAGCCCCCGGTTCTCGTTGGCAATCCGTCAGAGAGGGCCCGTCGACCACCGGTTTGGTCGAACTCCGATTCTATTTTCCCCATAAGAAATAATGGAAATAAAATTAATCCGTCCCAGACATCCAAAAGTATTAAAATAAAATATTTTTTAGAACTTTTTGACATTAAATTAAACACAATTTTATAACAAAATTATAAATAAATACATAGTACAATAACATGTCACTTACTTTTATTGAAGAGTTGTTGATGTGTGGAGGACGGGAGGAGGGAAGAAGGTGGAGTAGTATGCTAGTGTTTGGAAGGGGAATCCCCTTCCATTAACACTGCAGGTAACAAGTTCTTTTCTGGGGTTACTTCCCTTTTTCTTTTAATGCCACTAGGACCAGCTTGAGAGTCACTGGACCCCTCTCTAACAAAAAATCTGTCCAGGGAGCTCTGTGTCTGGCGGTTCTTTAAAATGTCCTTAAAATGTAACAAGACATTTTCATTAAACATGTCGCATACACGGCGTGCAACATCTTGGTTAGGGTGATAATCATCCATGAAGCCTTGCACATCAGCCCATTTGTCACAGATCTCCCTAATCCTTGAAGAAGGCACATTCTTCCATCTTGGTTCCACCTCCTCCTCTGGACCATTTTCCTGACCTGTGGTCTCTTGTTGCAGTTGCTGTTGAAGCTCTTGCAGATCTTCAGTGGTTAACTCTTCATTGTGCTCCTCCACCAACTCTTCCACATCCTGGGTACAAACATCCAACCCCATGGACTTGCCCAGTTCCACAATTTCTTCCACAACAGGCTCAGGCTCAAGGTTCTGAGGCTCAGCCCCAAAACCTTCAAAATCTAGGACACAGTCTGGCCACAATTTTCTCCAGGCAGAGTTCAAAGTCCTGGTAGTCACTTCCTCCCAAGCCTTACCTATAAGCTTTACACAATGCAGGATATGGAAATGCTCTTTCCAAAAGTCTTTTAGTGTCATATCCATGTCTGTGGTCACATCAAAGCACTTTTGAAACATTGCTTTGGTGTAGAGTTTTTTAAAGTTGCAAATGACCTGCTGGTCCATGGGCTGGAGGAGAGGAGTGGTATTAGGGGGCAAGAACTTCACTTTGATGAACTCACAGCCCTGCACAATTTGCTCTGCCAAGTCTGGAGGATGACCAGGAGCATTGTCCATTATCAGGAGACACTTAAGTGGTAAATTATTTTCCTCGAGATATTTCTTCACACTGGGGCCAAACACGCCATTGAACCAATCTAAGAAAATGTCCTTTGTGACCCAAGCCTTTTTGTTAGACTTCCACATCACACACAAATTAGACTTTTTGATACCACATCTGCCAAACACTCGGGGATTTTCAGAATGATACACCAGTAAAGGCTTCACTTTGCAATCACCACTGGCATTAGCACACATCATGAGAGTGAGCCTGTCTTTCATGGGCTTATGTCCTGGCTGTGCCTTTTCCTCCTTTGTAATGTAGGTCCTGTTTGGCATTTTCTTCCAAAACAGGCCTGTTTCGTCACAATTGAACACTTGTTGTGGTTGGAATTGTTCAGCCTCTATGTACCCCTGGAATTCTTGCACATATTTTTCAGCAGCATTTTTGTCAGAACTGGCTGCCTCACCATACCTCACAACACTATGTATGCCACTTCGCTTCTTAAATCTGTCAAACCAGCCTTTGCTGGCTTTAAATCGTTCACTTCAGCACTCGTTGCAGGCATTTTCTTGACGAGATCATCATGCAACTGCCTTGCTTTTCACATATTATTGCCAGCGTAATACTATCTCCTGCTAACTGTTTCTCGTTGATCCACACCAACAACAAAGTTTCCACTTGTTCCAGCACTTGAGATCTCTGTTTTGTGACCATACTTGCACCTTTCGCAACAACAGCATCCTTGATTTCCTTTCTCTTGGCCAAAATGGAAGAGATGGTGGAATGGGATTTGCCATAGAGCCTGGCTAGCTCAGTGACACGCACTCCACTTTCATATTTTGCTATCATCTCCTTCTTCAATTCTACCGTATTTCTGACATTCTTTACCACAGGCTTGGCACTAGGAGCTTTCTTGGGGCCCATGGTGGCTTATTTACCAGTTGCAAGCACTAAAAACACTGGAATAATGACAATATATATGATATGAATGCGTGGGTGGTGCGTGGGTAGTGTTCGCTCGCTTGTAAACAATAACACACTGAGTGCCTGGGCGCCCAGCTGGGCCACGGCCACATGCGTACGCGTTCGGGACGGATAGCCGACTCGTCGAACTCCGAGTGGCCGCCTAATACCGAGTCAAAAATATTGTAAAAATCCCCATCGAACACCGATTTGGCCGAGCACCGACGCCGTCGAACACCGGGGGTTCACTGTACAAAGATTTATGGATGATTTTCACCCTAACAAAGTTGTTGCAGGCCATGCTGGCAACATGTACAATGACAATGTGGTGTCCCATTTCAGGGATGTTTTAAAGAAATGCCAGACACAGAGCTCCCTGGACAGATTTTTTGTGAGAGAGGGGTCCAGTGACTCTCAAGCTGGTCCTAGTGGCATTAAAAGAAAAAGAAGGGAAGTAACCCCGGAAAAAAACTTGGTACCTGAAGTGTTAATGGAAGGGGATTCCCCTTCCAAACACTAGCAACTACTCCTTCCTCTCCCCTCCTTCCATCTTCCACACATCAACAACTCTTCAATAAAGGTAAGTGTCAAGTTATTACTATAAATTAGACACATATGCAACACTTGGGTATCTTTATTGAGGAAACGTTTCACCACACAGTGGCTTCATCAGTCCAATACAAAGTAGAAAGGTGTAAGGAGAGGAGGAGTTTGAGGTTATCATTCCCTCGGCCTGGAGTCGATGTGTTCAGTCCATCAATCTTGTTAGAAGTGTAGCACAAGGCCGTAGAGGTGGCTTATATGCTGTAATCAGGTGAGGTGAAGCAGGAGGAGGCGGGGTCATAGTAGTACCATCCACTATTCTAAGTAGGTCTTCGTCCAAAGGTTGGACAAGTGTAGAAGAATTCGTTTGTATCAAGATCCCAAGCTGTTGCTGTGTCAGACAGGATGTAGATGAATGGTCAGAGAACCGACAAGTTATAAATTAGACACATATGCAACACTTGGGTATCTTCATTGAGGAAACGTTTGCCACACAGTGGCTTCATCAGTCAATACAAAGTAGAAAGGTGTAAGGAGAGGAGGTTTGAGGTTATCAGTCCTCGGCCTGGAGTCGATGTGTTCAGTCCATCAATCTTGTTAGAAGTGGACAAGGCCGTAGAGGTGGCTTATATGCTGTAATCAGGTGAGGTGAAGCAGGAGGAGGCGGGGTCATAGTAGTACCATCCACTATTCTAAGTAGGTCTTCGTCCAAAGGTTGGACAATAAAGATACCCAAGTGTTGCATATGTGTCTAATTTATAACTTGTCGGTTCTCTGAACCATTCATCTACATCCTGTCTGACACAGCAACAGCTTGGGATCTTGATACAAACGAATTCTTCTACACTTGTCCAACCTTTGGACGAAGACCTACTTAGAATAGTGGATGGTACTACTATGACCCCGCCTCCTCCTGCTTCACCTCACCTGATTACAGCATATAAGCCACCTCTACGGCCTTGTGCTACACTTCTAACAAGATTGATGGACTGAACACATCGACTCCAGGCCGAGGGACTGATAACCTCAAACTCCTCCTCTCCTTACACCTTTCTACTTTGTATTGGACTGATGAAGCCACTGTGTGGCAAAACGTTTCCTCAATAAAGATACCCAAGTGTTGCATATGTGTCTAATTTATAACTTGTCGGTTCTCTGAACCATTCATCTACAAGTTATTACTGTTTTATGTACAGTGGACCCTCGGATAGCGGCCGTAATCCGTTCCAGGAGCTAGGCCTTTAACCGAAATGGCCTTTAACCGAATTAATATTCCCCATAAGAATTAATGTAAATACAATTAATCCGTTCCAGACAAAAAATATTCACAATTTTTTTTTTTTTTTTAACAATTAAATGAGTATTACATACCTTTATTGAAGACTAATGCTGGCTTCTGGAAGGTAGGGAGGAGTTAGTTTTTGGAAGGGAAATCCCCCTCCAAAAGGACTTCAGGTAACAAGTCCCTCTCTGGGGTTACTTCCCTTCTTTGTCTTTTAATGCCACTAGGACCAGCTTGAGAGTCACTGGACCCCTGCCTCGAAAAATAACTGTCCAGAGTCCTCTGTTTCTGGCGCCTCTTTAACATTTCCATGAAGTGGAACAAGGTTTTGTCACTAAACATGTTGCAGATATGGCTTGTTTCAGCTTGGTCAGGATGGTGTTTTTCAACAAATGTCTGGACATCATTCCTCTTGGAACAAATTTACTTAATCCTCCTCCTTTTCTGAAGCAATAGCCTCAGCTTT
>WNWK01014029.1:22561-52989 GCA_009830355.1 Cherax destructor
TAGCTATTGGATTAACACACTTTTGAAAAAAAGTCACAGATTTAGGATATACAGTGGTACCTGGACTTACGATGGTCCCCAAACTCACCCTTTTATGTAAGTTTATTTTTTTAAATGCTTTTGTAAGTGTAATTTTGGGGGTCTAAAAGGACTAGTCTATTTTACAACATTTCTTAAGGAGATAAATTCGTTTGGTAATGGCACTTGAACAGCATTCTGGAATGAAAAAATATCGTAAGTCGAGGTACCACTGTATCTTTACAATGTAATTGATTTACTATTTAACTAGCTAATAGAACTGGTTTGAAAATTACTATGATTAATATTAAGTTATAATGGAATAAATATTAAGATTCAGTATTGCACTAGTTGTGATTGTAGAATTTATTAAAGGCAATATAAAGAAAATGAAAGTAAACTATTATAGGAGAAAAAAGTTCTAAAGTGTACAAAAGTAAAATTTATTAATAGTAAAAAAATAGCTTGAAATAAAATTTTAGGCAGTTAAGGTGATCAATAATACAGTGGTACCTCGAGTTACGATATTTTTTCGTTCGAGAATACTGTTCAAGTGCCATTACCAAACGAATTTTTCCCTATAAGGAATAATGTAAAATAGACTAGTCCTTTTACACCCCCAAAAATATACCTACAAAAGCATTTAAAAAAATAAACTTACATAAAAGGGCGATTTTGGGGACCATCGTAACTCGAGGTACCACTGTATATAGAAATGAGGTTGGAGAAAAGGATAAAAGGTAAATACAATTTTTAGCAATTAAGGTGATCAAAAGTAATTATAAATTCTAAGCAATTAAGCTGATCAAAATATATAGGAATGTGGGTTGAAAAATGGGCACAATTAAAAACTGTATGTATTTAAAAATAAAAATAAAACTTCTTCTTCTTTCAACACGTCGGCCGTTTCCCACCGAAGCGGGGTGGCCCAAAATGAAAAACAAAAGTTTCCCATTTTACATTTAGTAATATATACAGGAGAAGGGGTAACTAGCCCCTTGCTCCCAGCATTTTAGTCGCCTCTTACGACACGCATGGCTTACGGAGGAAGAATTCTGTTCCACTTCCCCATGGAGATAAGAGGAAATAAGAACAAGAACTAGTAAGAAAATAGAAGAAAACCCAGAGGGGTGTGTATATATATATGCTTGTACATGAATGTGTAGTGTGACCTAAGTGTAAGTAGAAGTAGCAAGATGTACCTGAAATCTTGCATGTTTATGAGACAGAAAAAAGACTATTTGTCAAAAATATTCATCAAAGGATAGACAAATGCTTAAATGAGGTAGATGGGCAAAACTTACACTACACTATACGTAGGGGTTTGGTTTTGGACATTGTGTTTATACAGTCTCTGTAATATTTGCATCCCTAAGGAATCTTGATAGTTCATTCTCATTTGTGATAGTATACAACTGACCTACACTTGTTTTCTTCACAAGAATTTTTCCATCCCGGGTGAAACAGGTGGATTTTATCAATATTCTCTCGCTTAAGTTTTCTGATTCTATACCAGAGGTTCTGACGTTTTTTGGTCAGACATTCATTTATGTAAACCTGTTTCCTGGCTATAATAGATGATTTAATTAGATCTGTTTTCTTGTCATGTGTGGTGAATCTAATCATAACACTTTTTCTACCATGGGAGCCTAGTAATCGTGCTTCTTTTGTATCTGTCACTGGTACATTAACATTTATTTGAGCTTTGATGATCTGTATAGTAATGTCTTTACTGTTTTCTTGGGTCATATCACTGGGAAAGAATGGACTGTTCACTATTACTGCGTCTGATAACTTATCTTGCTCGGTTTTTTCCTCTTGTAGTGCAAGGTAGTCATTAAACTGGTTATCCATGTTGTTCTTCCACTCCTTTACTGCTTCCTCAACCTTTGTGTTTATAGATGTTATCTGTTCAGAGTGGCTATCAATGACAGTTTGGAGGGTTTTGCCAAAATCAGTCATTCCAGATGTTGTTAACTTTTGTTCAAGGCTGAGGATTTTGTTTTCAAGTTGTGTCATCCTGGTATCTTGTTGCAGAAGTGCTTTACGTTGGTCCATATTTTCATTGATTAATTTGATGATGTATGACTTTAGTGTATTGGGATCATTTGTCATACCTGAGAGATTATCTGGGGTGAAACCAGTGAAGGGGGAGCTTGTGGGGGAGGCAGCCATGTTTGTTGTTGATGCGTCGCCCTGGGTGGTGGTGAGGGGGGTGGAGGGTGTACCGACGTCCTGGGTAGACAAGTTGACTAGTAGATTTCTTGGTGTTTTCTTGTTGATTTTGGAATTGGTCCTTCTGATGTTACGTCTCATTTTAATACAGTAGTCGGAGAAGTTGGTGCGGCAAGATGAAGCTGTAGGCTGGTAAGCGTTTGTTTGGCAGCGGGGTGGTGCTTTGGGTTTGAGGGGCAGTCTTCCTTTAATCGTCAGTTTATTTGGTTTGTAGGTCTCACTGCTGGTATTCTTGAGTCATTCTGGATGCTACGTTGGTTAGTGCAGTTTTGCTTGCAGCTAGGTCATCATAGGAGCATTGATAAACTCTGGGTGATGAGAAAAGTACGGAGCTCGGATACCGCTGCCGCTGCCTTTTACTCTAACTGTAGCTACAACCAAATAATGATCCGATATATCCGTTGCCCCTCTATAAACATGTACATCCTGAAGCCTATCCATCAACCTTTTATCCACCAATACATAAT
Source organism: Cherax destructor (assembly GCA_009830355.1). Lineage (NCBI taxonomy): Eukaryota > Metazoa > Arthropoda > Malacostraca > Decapoda > Parastacidae > Cherax > Cherax destructor. Next base: position 25,282 of record WNWK01014029.1, read on the forward strand.
CCAACAAACTACTTTCCTTACGTGCTATATCATACCTTGAATATTTATTTATCCTCTTTTTCATAAAATATGTATTACTTATTACCAAACCTCTTTCTACACATAGCTCAATTAATGGTTCCCCATTTACATTTACCCCTGGCACCCCAAATTTACCTACTACTCACTCCACAACATTTTTACCCACTTTACCATTAAGATCCCCAACCACAATTAATCTCTCACTTGGTTCAAAACTCCCCACACACTCACTCAACATTTCCCAAAATCTCTCTCTCTCTCCTCTACACTTCTCTCTTCTCCAGGTACATAAACACTTACTATAACCCACTTTTCACATCCAACCTTTATTTTACTCCACATAATCCTTGAATTTATACATTTATATTCCCTCTTTACCTGCCATAACTGATTATTCAACATTATTACCACTCCTTCGTTAGCGCTAACTCTATTTGAAACCCCTGACCTAATCCCATTTATTTCTCCCCACTGAAACTCTCCTACCCCCTTCAGCTTTGTCTCACTTAAAGCCAGGACATCCTGCTTCTTTTCATTCATAACATCTACAATCATCTCTTTCTTATCATTCGCGCAACATCCACGCACATTCAAACATCCCACTTTGACGGTTTTCTTCTTTTTCTTTTTAGTAAGCTATACAGGAAAAGGGGTTACTAGCCCATTGTTCCCGGCATTTTAGTTGACTTTTACAACATGCATGGCTTACGGAGGAAAGATTCTTATTCCACTTCCCCACGGATATGAAAGGAAAAGCAATAAGAACAAGAACTATTAAGATAAAACCAAAGAAAACTCAGATGAGTGTGTATACATAAACGTGTACATGTTTGCGTAGCGTGACCTAAGTGTAAGTAGAAGTAGCAAGACATACCTGAAATCTTGCATGTTTATGAGACAGAAAAAAGACACCAGCAATTCTACCATTATGTAAAACAAATACAGGCTTTCGTTTTACACTCACTTGGCAGGACGGTAGTACCTCCCTGAGTGGTTGCTGACTACCAACTTACTACCTATATATATATTATTATTATTATAATATATATTGTTATATTATTATAATTATACTACTACTACAACTAGTATCAGGTGGGGGTGAATTGAGACAGTAAATACTTATTTTGTTCCCACACATAAACTATAAGAGCAAAGTAATTCATATTTTAAATGAAGTATGATCACATAATTCTTTAGTTTCCTTCCAGGTTATAAAGATGCATCCTATATACAGTGGACCCCCGGCTAACGAACACCCCGGAAATCGTACAATTATGTAAGTATAATATTGTAAGTGCTTGTGGAAGTGTATTTTTGGGGGTCTGAAATAGACTAACCTACGTGACATTATTTCTTAAGGAAGTAAATTCGTTCGGTAATGGCACTTGAGCAGGCTTCTGGGATGAAGTTTTTTCGTTAGCCGGGGGTCCACTGTACTTTGTACATAATTTTTTATTTTTTTTATTAACACATCGGCCGATTCCCACCAAGGCAGGGTGGCCCGAAAAAGAAAAACTTTCATCATCATTCACTCCATCACTGTCTTGCCAGAAGGGTGCTTTACACTACAGTTATAAAACTGCAACATTAACACCCCTCCTTCAGAGTGCCGGCACTGTACTTCCCATCTCCAGAACTCAAGTCCGGCCTGCCGGTTTCCCTGAATCCCTTCATAAATGTTACTTTGCTCACACTCCAACAGCACGTCAAGTATTAAAAACCATATGCCTCCATTCACTCCTATCAAATACGCTCACACATGCTTGCTGGAAGTCCAAGCCCTCGCACACAAAACTTCCTTTACCCCTCCCTCCAACCTTTCCTAGGCCGACCCCTACCCCGCCTTCCCCCCACTACAGATTTATACACTCTCGAAGTCACTCTGTCTCGTTCCATTCTCTCTACATGTCCAAACCACCTCAACAACCCCTCCTCAGCTCTCTGAACAATCGTTTTGGTAATCCCGCACCTCCTCCTAATTTCCAAACTCCGAATTCTCTGCATTATATTCACACCACACATTGACCTCAGACATGACATCTCCACTGCCTCCAGCCTTCTCCTCGTTGCAACATTCATCACCCATGCTTCACACCCATATAAGAGCGTTGGTATAACTATACTCTCATACATTCCCTCTTTACTTCCATGGACAAGGTTCTTTGTCTCCACAGACTCCAAGTGCTCCACTCACCCTTTTCCCCTCATCAATTCTATGATTCACCTCATCCTTCATAGACCCATCCGCCGACATATCCACTCCCAAATATCTGAATACATTCACCTCCTCCATACTCTCTCCCTCCAATCTGATATCCAATCTTTCGTCACCTATTCTTTTTGTTATCCTCATCACCTTACTCTTTCCTATATTCACTTTCAATTTTCTTCTTTTACACACCCTACCAAATTCATCCACCAACCTCTGCAGCTTCTCTTCAGAATCTCCCAAAGCACAGTGTCATCAGCAAAAAGCAACTGTGACAACTCCCACTTTGTATTTGCTTCTTTATCTTTTAGCCCAACACCTCTTGCCAAGACCCTCGCATTCACTTCTCTTACAACCCCATCTATAAATATATTGAACAACCACGGTGACATCACACATCCTTGTCTAAGGCCCACTTTTACTGGGAAATAGTCCCTTCCCTCCTACACACTCTAACCTGAGCCTCACTATCCTCATAAAAACTCTTCACTGCTTTCAGTAACCTTCCTCCTATTCCATACACCTGCAACATCTGCCACATTGCCCCCTATCTACCCTATCATACGCCTTTTCCAAATCCATAAATGCCACAAAACATCTTTACCCTTATCCAAATACTGTTCACCTATATGTTTCACTGTAAACACTTGGTCTACACACCCCTACCTTTCCTAAAGCCCCCTTGTTCATCTGCTATCCTGCTTTCTGTTTTACTCTTAATTCTTTCAATAATAACTCTACCATACACTTTACCAGGTACACTCAACAGACTTATTCCCCTATAATTTTTGCACTCTCTTTTGTCCCCTTTGCCTTTATACAAAGGAACAATACACGCTCTCTGCCAATCCCTAGGTACCTTACCCTCTTCCATACATTTATTAAATAATAGCACCAACCACTCCAAAATTATATCCCCACCTGCTTTTAACATTTCTATCTTTATCCCATCAATCCCAGCTGCCTTACCCCTTTCATTCTACCCACTGCCTCACGAACTTCCCTACACCCACAACTGGCTCTTCCACACTCCTACAAGATGTTATTCCTCCTTGCCCTACACACGAAATCACAGCTTCCCTGTCTTCATCAACATTTAACAAATCCTCAAAATATTCTCTCCATCTTCCCGATACCTCTAACTCTCCATTTAATAACTCTCCTCTCCTATTTTTAACTGTCAAATCCATTTGTTCTCTAGGCTTCCTCAACTTATTAATCTCATTCCAAAACTTTTTCTTATTTTCAACAAAATTTGCTGATAACATCTCACCCACTCTCTCATCTGCTCTCTTTTTACATTGCTTCACCACTCTTTTAACCTCTCTTTTTCTCTCCATATACTCTTCCCTCCTTGCATCACTTCTACTTTGTAAAAACCTCTCATATGCTAACTTTTTCTCCCTTACTACTCTCTTTACATCATCATTCCACCAATCGCTCCTCTTCCCTCCTGCACCCACTCGCCTGTAACCACAAACTTCTGCTGAACACTCTAACACTACATAAATACCTCTTAAATAGTTGTGACTCAACCCATACTGAGTGGGAAGATTTGAGACATGATGTTGGATGCTTGGGAAGAGTATGCCATTTTATTTTTAACATACTGTCTGTCTTCCACCAAGGTAGGGTGACCCCAAAAAAAGAAGAAACACTTTTACTTTCACTCTATCACTCTCTTACCAGAGGCATGCTGACATTACAATTCAGATGCTCCTTCACACTGCAATATCTCCAGAGGTGGGGAATACAGTGCAGGCGTGGTATTCCCCACCTCTGGGATTCAGCTAACCAGTTTCTTTGAATCCCATTATAAATGTTACCTTGTTCACAGTCTAACAACATGTCAAGTCATAAAAAATCACTTTCCTCCACTCACTTCTATCAAGCATGCTCACACAAGTCTGCTGGATATTGAAGCCCCTAGCACTCAAAACCTGCTTTACCCCCTCTCCCCAACCTTTCCTAGGATGACCCTTACCCCTTCTTCCCTCCACCCCAGATTTATATGCCCTTCTAGTCATCCTGTTCTCTATCCTCTCTAAATGTTCAAACCAACTTAACAACCCGTCTTCAGTCCTCTGAAAAATACTCTTTCTCACTCCACACTTCCACCATATCTACAAATCCCAAATTGTCTGCATAATATTTACACCACACATTCCTGTCAAACATAACATCTCTACTGTCTCCAGCTACTTCTTGCAGTAACATTCAAAACCCATTTTTCACACCAATACAACAGTGTCAGTACCTCTTTACTCTGGTACATTCCCCTTTTTTTCTCCCTGGATAAAGTTCTTTGTCTCCACAGATGCCTCAGTGCACTATCTACATTTTTTCCTTTGTTCTGTGGTTAACCTCATCTCTCATAGAACCATCTGCCGACAAGTCCACTCCTAAATATCTGAACACATTTACTTCCTCCATACTCCCTCCCTCCCTCCAATCTAATATCTAATATCTCAATGCCTATATATTTTGATACTCACATCACTTTTCTCTTTCCTAAGTTTACTATTAACCCTTTGACTGTTTCGGTCGTATATATACGTCTTACAAGCCAATGTTTCCGACGTATTAATATGCATAAATTCTAGCAGCCTCAAATCAAGTGGGAGAAAGCTGGTAGGCCCACATGTGAGAGAATGGGTCTCCATAGTCAGTGTGCGCAGTATAAAAAAAATCGGAGAGCCAGTGGTGCATTGTGGGAAAGCCATTTCAGTAGTCCATGTTCAGCATGCCTAGCGGTAAGAAATATCTGACTCCCCAGCGAATCTGGGACTCTTCTCTTCCCTAGTGATAGCTCTAACACAGATGGAAGTGTCTCTGAAGATGAATTTCATGGTTTTGAGGAGTTTGTGACCGAAAGCAATGCCCAGGATACCAGAAGGAAGGAAGGAATTAAGGAAGAAAGTAAGGAAGGAAGAGATGAGAGGAAGAAAAGAAGAAGTAAGAAAGGAAGGAAGAAAGAAAGGAAGGGATGAAGGAAGAAAGAAGGAAAGAAAGAAAGAAATTAAGGAAAGAAGTAAGAAAGGAAGGAAGAAAGAAAGGAAGGAAGGAAGGTAGGTAGGAAAGAAAGAAGGATGGTGGGGAAGGCGGCCTGGGACCCCATGGGTGTTGACAGGCAGTGAGGGTGGCGAGTGATGGTATAATATGTCATTTTGACAGCAGCCCCACCCTGACTCAGCATATTTAGACATCCACACACACACACACACACACACACACACACACACACACACGCCCGATGGCATGGTGGCTAGCGCTCTTGCTTCACGCACGGAGGGCCCGGGTTCAATTCCCGGCGGGGCCGAAACATTTTGAAGTGTTTCGTTACACACATACATACAACAGGCCTAGTGTCTAATCGACATGTGCCTAGGACAAAATGGTAACTAACTAACTAACTAACACACACACCACACCAAGCTTCCAGATGCTAATAACAGTTATAGGAAAGAGTCCAGTCATTATATATGTGTATATGTATATATTATAGAACAATAGTAATAAAAAAAAATTTGTATTGTTGGTTTGTGTAAACAAGTTTTGTAAATAATATAATGATAATAATGTTTGTGCGGTTATTGTATTGCATACAACGAGTGTATATATGTACACTGCACCTTACTTTGGTCTCACAGGCCACATAAGTTACTTGGAAAAAAAAGTATTGGAAAATACAAGAAACCTTTGAATGGGAGTAAATATAATAATAATAATATTTTTATTTCAATGCAAGTTTACATCGAGATTTTGTAATTACAATCATGAACAGTGCAAAGAGAGCCACTATCATGCCATGGCATTCTGGGCAGATTAATCTAATGGCTTATAGACTACTTAATACTAGAGAAATTGATTGAGTTTGTTTTAGTTAAACATTAGTTATAACAGTTAATAAATTTACTCAAATTACAATCTGGGATATTACATTGTGACAAGTGTTTTGTCAGATGGTTACATCAATAGTAAATATTGAAATTATATTATAAGAAAATAACACTGAGCATTGTTGAAAGTAGTTTACAGTATGGTTATTTAGTTTAGGATGAGTAGGTGGTTCTTGAGAAGAGTCTTAAAATGATGTTCAGACCAGGTTATTTTAGTACAGTGGTCCCTCGGTTTTCGTGCATCTCCAAACTCGAACATTTATGTAAGTGTATTTTCGTAAGTGCTGTTGCAAGTGTATTTTTTGGGGTCTGAAATAGACTAACCTACGTGACATTATTTCTTAAGGAAGTAAATTCGTTCGGTAATGGCACTTGAGCAGCATTCTGGAACGAATTTTCGGCAAAAACCGAGGGACCACTGTATTACTGGTAATGAATTCCAGATTTTGGGGCCCTTTATGTGAATAGTTTTTACACAGGGTGATATGGACACGGGGTATATCAAAAAGTGATCTGTGTCTTGTGTTATGGTCATGGGTCCTGTTAAAGTTGGTGAGGAGAATTTTGAGTGGAGGGTTTATATTAGAGTGTAGAGTTCTATGTATATAGTAGGCACAAGAATAAGTGTGAATGTTCTTTACGGTGAGTAGTTTTAGGCTTTTGAATATTGGTGGAGTATGCTGTCTAGAGTGGGAATTTGTTATCATTCTGACTGCAGCCTTTTGCTAGGTTATGAGCGGTCTAAGGTGATTTAATGTTGTTGATCCCCATGCACAAATTCCATAGGTGAGATAAAGGTAGATGAGTGAATGATACAGTGCAAGGAGAGCTGATTGAGGCACATAGTAGTGTATCTTTGATAGTATGCCTACTGTCTTCGAGATTTTCTTGGAAATTTGTTTGGAATTTGAGGCTATTGTCAAGGTGGATTCCTAGGAATTTTCCCTCTGTGAGTCTTGTGATGGGTGAACCATTGAGCATTATGTTAAGTGGAACATTTTGTAACTGTGTTTCCAAAGTGAATGAAATAGGTGTTGTCAGTATTGAGAGTAAGCTTATTAGTCGTCATCCAGATAGATATTTTCTGTAATTCAGCATTAACAGTGTTGGCCAGTATGACTAGGTTTGGGTGAGAGAAGACATATGTAATGTCATCTGCAAACAATATGGGATTGAGTAGTTGTGATGCATTCGGTAGGTCATTGATGTAAATGAGGAATAGGAGTGGTCCTAGGACACTTCCTTGTGGGACACCAACTGTAATTTGTTGTGTGGAAGAGTTAGCTCCATTTGTGTACACGTATTAGCTTGTTACTAAGGTATGACTTTAGGTAGTTGAGTGCCCTCTTTTACCATAGTGTGCTAATTTTGTGATCAGTAAATCATGGTCGACTGTATCAAAAGCTTTGTGTAAATCAATGAAGATTCCCAGTGGGACTTCTTTCTTCTCAAGTGCGGTGTATATTTGCTCTAGCATGTGTATAATAGCATCATTTGTGCTTTTGTTAGTCCTGAATCCAAACTGACAGGGGTTGAGTACGTTGTGTGAGACGAGGTAGGAATAGATCTGCCTATGAATTAATTTTTTAAAGATTTTAGAAAGCAGAGGTAAGTTAGATATTGGTCTATAATTATTCAAGTCTGCTTGATCACTTCCTTTGTGGATCGGGGTGACCCTCGCTATCTTGAAAATTGATGGGAAGGTGGAGGCTTCAATGTATTTGTTGAAGAGTGTTGCAATAATTGGTGACAGTACATGAGAAGCTTTTTTGTACATAAAAGGTGGTAAGCTGTTTATGTCTCCTGCCTTGTTTTTAAGGGTGTTGATGATGAGCGAGACTTCTATTGGGTTGGTTGGAGCTAAGAATAGTTTATTCAGGTAGGTGTTTGTAAGGTAGTCTGATGAACGGGTGTTTGAGCTTGGGATTTTACTCGCTAGATTCTTTCCTATGGTGGAGAAGAAAACATTAAGTCTGTTTGCTGTCTCAGTTAGTGAGAGTAGGGGTTCATCTGATTTTGTTAATTTGATAGTTTTGTTTTTGGATATCTTTTTATTTCCTAGAATTTCAGATAGGGTTTTCCAGGTCTTTTTCATATCACCTTTTATGTTATGTAGTCTGTTCTCATAATACAATTTTTTTGACCTTCTTATCAGGCTGGTAAGGATTGACGAGTAGCGTTTGGATTGTTCTCTGGTTATTTGACCCCTTCTGTACTGTTTTTCATATTGGTGCTTTTTGTTAATGGATTTAACCCTTTCGGGGTTTTGGTCGTACAAGTACGTCGTATGCGCTGGGGTTATTTACGTACTAGTATGCCTAAATTCTAGCGCCCTCAAATCAAGCAGAAACAGGCTGTTAGGCCTAGATGTGATAGAATGGGTCTGTGCGGTCAGTGTACGCAGTATAAAAAAATTCCTGCACCACACAGTGCATAATGAGGAAAAAAAAAACTGACTGTGTTTTTGGTTTAAAACAGCGACTTTGCAGTCTATTTTCGTATGGTATTTATGCTTGTATTCTCGTTTTCTTAGTCTCATTTTATAGAATAGATGATATATTACAGAAATAGAGATAATTTTGACTGGTTTCACGATGACAAGTACCTTGAAACTGAGCGCAAAGTAGCGAAAATGTTCGATTTTGGCCGATTTTCAAGAGTAAACAAATCACACCATGCGTCCAATACACATCAACTGGAGAGTCTAATATTCTTGCACAAGTGCGCTGATATTATTTATACCATTTTTACAATGATGCAGTTGTATACATAACAGTAAATCTATTTTTTGTGAGAATAAAAATTCAAAATGGAAAGCAAAAGTAATGTAAGAGGGGCCTGGAGACATGACTAATGAACAGAGAAGATGTTATTTTAGTGCCAGGAATGTCTGCCCTATTTATTATGGACCCTATTTTGAAATTGGCATCGTTTGAAATTTGTGTGAAATTGGCCAAATTGCCATTTTCTGACCACTATTTTGGGTAGTTGAAATTGGTAAATAGGCGGTTTCTTGTACTCAATCGATAGAAGAAATGGAGTTCTAGCGAAATAGCTATAATTTTAGTAGACTGAAACATTGGAATTTGCCGAAAATAGGGCTCAAATTGGGCGAAATTGCCAATGCGTAAATGTCATGGATACCGCTAACTTCGCAAAAGCATAATTCCGTTAGTTTTAAATCAAATTTCATAATTTTTGTGGCGTTATGATCGGAAAAAGATTCTCTATCATTTCATAAGAAAAAATATTTTTTTTTTTTTAAATTTTTGGACCCTGAGAACGAGTTTCAGAGAGACCCCTTGGACCCCCAAAGGGTTAAGGATGCTGGGTGTTAGCTAGGGACTGTTAAGTCTCTTAGCTGTGATCTGTTTAGTTTTTTTAGGGCAATGTTTGTTATAGATTTAGTGGTTTTTTTTAAGGAAATTCTTGATACATTCATTAGTATCTGAATATGTTTCTACAGTGGACCCTTGGAAATCGAACATTCTTCGTTCCAGAATGCTGTTCAAGTGCTGTTACCGAATGAATTTATTCCTATAAGGAATAATGTAAATTAGATTAGTCCATTTCAGACCCCCAAAAATACACTTAAAAAAGCACTTACAATAATAAACTTACATAATAGGTCGAGTTGGGAGGCGTTTGATTTCCGCGGGTCCACTGTATCTCATTATGCTAGTCGATGTTAATCATAGCTGTTATAAAGTTATTAACAGCTGACTCATTATGTGTACTGGTTATGTGTACAGGGTGAGCGGTATTCACCGCTGTTGCCATACGCGGCTCATTTTATGCCAACTTTACGCCTCTATATCTCGGTAAGTACTGATCGCAAAATTTGTTTTTTTTAAGGCTTTAAACACTCAGCAAAATAATCCTAACATTTTGGTAAGAATTTTTTTTTTTTAATATTTTGCGACATAGAATGACATTTTCAAAATAGGGCTAGCGACAGTCAAAGGGTTAATTTCCTTCTTTTACCTATTCATCCCTCTGTAGAGGGAGGGAGTGATGCATTAGGGATGACATCACCTAATGGTGTAAGTGAAGGGGTCTTGCAGGGCATCAGGTATATTGCATTGATTGAAACAATGATGCCACACATATTTCTGTACACAAGTGATTATTTATGTTGAGGGTCTGGCTGAACTCAGTTCTCTTTCATCATCTTACTTAGATTCATATACAGTGGTACCTTGACTTACGAGTGCCCCAACTTACAAGTTTTCCAAGTTACATTTTTTGCTTTGAGTTGCGAGCCAAAATCTGAGTTACGAGCGAGCTTCAGATATACCGCCACTAATTGGCGGCGTATCTAAAGTCAAATCCAACTCTGTACCCAAAGGAATGTCAGGTACTTCGTCCCATCCCACATGTTCTTCCAAGACATAACTGGAAGGATAATACTCCCACACTAATCCCAGATTGTAGTGAGGCACCTCGTCCCATGTTTGGTTCTCGTATAAATCCAGGGAAGAGATAACCTCCATTTCAACACATTATTTAAGGAGGGTGGAGTAGTGATAGTGGTGGGTGGAGTAGTGATGGTGGTGGGTGGAATAGTGATGGTGGTGGGTGGAGTAGTGATAGTGGTGGGTGGAGTAGTGATGGTGGTGGGTGGAGTAGTGATAGTGGTGGGTGTAGTAGTGATGGTGGTGGGTGGAGTAGTGATAGTGGTGGGTGAAGTAGTGATAGTGGTGGGTGAAGTAGTGATAGTGGTGGGTGGAGTAGTGATAGTGGTGGGTGGAGTAGTGATGGTGGTGGGTGGAGTAGTGATAGTGGTGGGTGGAGTAGTGATGGTGGTGGGTGGAGTAGTGATGGTGGTGGGTGGCATAGTGATAGTGGTGGGTGGAGTAGTGATAGTGGTGGGTGGAGTAGTGATGGTGGTGGGTGGAGTAATGATAGTGGTGGGTGGAGTAGTGATAGTGGTAGGTGGAGTAGTGATGGTGGTGGGTGGAGTAGTGATACTGGGGGTGGAGTAGTGATAATGGTGGTTGTAGATATGGTGGTGAGTGGAGTAGTGAGGGTGGTGGGTGTAGAAGAGATGGAGGTGGGTGGAGTAGTGAAGGTGGTGGGTGGAGTAGAGATGGTGGTGGGTGGAGTAGTGAGAGTGGTGAGTGGAGTAGATATGGTGGTGGGTGGAGTAGTGAAGGTGGTAGGTGGAGTAGAGATGGTGGTGGGTGGAGTAGTGGTAATGGTGGGTGGAGTAGATATGGTGGTGGGTGGAGTATACAATATTTCTTATTTATAAAATCATTTTTTCTTATTTAAAAACCCGTAACAAAAACATTGGGGTGTTTTTTTTGGGGCTGGAACGGATTAATGGCATTTCAATTAATTTCAATGAGGAAAATTAATTTGATATACAGTAGTACTGTACGAGCAAATTGAGTTACGAGCTCGGTCACAGAACGAATTAAACTTGTAAGTCAAGGTACCACTGCACTTATTACATTACGTATTTGTTTTAACTTATGTCTATTTAACCCTTTGACTGTCGCAACCCCTAAACCTGAGGTGTCTCCTGTTGTCGCAAAATTTTCGAAAAAAAAAAAATCTTATGAAATGATAGAGAATCTTTTCCCGATGGTAATGACACCAAAAGTACGAAATTTGATGGAAAACTTACGGAATTATGCTCTCGCAAAGTTAGTGATCTAAGCGATATATACGCATCGGCAATTTGGCCGACTTTGAGCCCTATTTTCTGCCAATTCCATTGTTCCAGTCGACCAAACTCATAGCTATTTCTTTAGAACTCCATTTGTTCTATCGATTGAGTACAAGAAACCACCAATTTACTGATTTCAATTACCCAATAAAGTGGTCAGAAATTGGCAATTTCACCAATTTCATGCAAAATAAAAAAGTTCTCAATTTCAAAATAGGGTCTAGAATAAACAATTCAGACATTCCTGGCACTAAAATAAGATGTTATCTGTTCATTAGTCACGTCTTTAGGCCCCTCTTATATTACTCTTGCTTTCTATTTTGATTTTTTATTCACACAAAAAATATAAGATTTACTGTTATGCAGACTATTGCATTATTGTAAAAATGGTATAAATAATATCAGTGCACTTGTGAAAGAATATTAGACTCACCAGTTGATGTGTATTGGACGCGTGGCATGATTTGTTTACTCTTGAACATTGACAAAAATCGAACATTTCCCCTACTTTGAGCTCAATTTCAAGGTCGTTTTCATCATGAAACTAATCAAAATCATCTCTATGTCTGTAGTATGTTTTCCATTCTATCAAATGAGACCATAAAAACGAGAATACAACCATAAATACTATACGAAAATACACCTCAAAGTCGGCATTTTAATCCAAAAACACGGTCAGAGTTTTCTTTTCTCATCATGCACTACGTGCTGCAGGATTTTTTTATACAGCGCTCACTGACCACACAAACCCATTCTCTCATATGTGGGCCTACCAGCGTTCTCCTGCTTGATTTGAAGCCGCTAGAATTTTTTAGTATATATACGTCCGAAACAGTGGCTCGTAAGACATATATATACGACCAAAACAGTCAAAGGGTTAATCACTTGGCTAAATTTTTCCAACCAATATTCAGATCTGCTCTCTTTTACACAAAATATTCAATATTTATCTTCAAAGTACTGTACCACTTTTTTCCTCCCATTTCAGGACATCATTGAAATGCGTAATGAGCTAGCTCGAAAAGACGAACTTCTTAAAAAACATGCAGACAAACTGAATGAGTGGCAAGGACTTCTGTCATCAATGCAGACAAGACTGGGAACATCACCTTCCATAGGGCCAAGGCCACCAGGTCCCCCAGGACCAACCTTGCATCCAGGAATGATGGCTACTCAAACAAGCTCTCATAATGCTGTTCCAATGCCAGGTTTGAGTCCTGTGGGTGGTGGTATGGGGCCATCACCAATGGGTCCCACTGGACAACCAATACAACACAACATGAGCAACCCAGGGATGGGAATGGCTCAGTCATCCATGATGCAAGCAAGTATTATTTCCAATGTTGGACCTTCTTCCACTCTGTTATAATGTAGACATATATGAATGTTTTAAGTCAAATTTAACTTGGAAACTCTTCATATATGGCAGAATTAAAAATATATATTTAAGAATGTTTTATTTTTAAATGGAAATAGGTATTTGCCTGAGTCGTAGGTACTAAGAGCATTACAAGTATATTTGCTAGTAATTTCTGTAATGTAAGTAAATGCTAGTAATTGTAAGTAATGCTTATTCTGTTATGTTTATTTCATAATGATTTGTTTTGCATGGCCATAATAGTCATAAAATATTGTGTTACTTTTTTTTGCATGAGATAATACAATTCTTTTGTATATTTGTAGGCAAGATGACACATGTGACTGCCATGTAGGACACAGTTTTTTTTTATTTTATATATTAAAATATACATTCAGAAGAAAAGCATGCACCTCATGGGAGAATTTTTATATATTCTGTTACCATACACTGTGGTATAAACAGTGTTTCTGTGATAAATATATAAGTTGATGACTGCATTATTCTGTACACTATATCAAAAACCTGTTCCCTTTCAACAAAGCGTGAATTGTAATGGGTTTATCTTGAAAAATTAATGCATGTGTATAAGATTCCTACTTCTGTTTCAGTAATGCTTTAAAATAATGTGTTAAGAAAATAGTGTAGCATTTAAATGATGAATAGATGACAGCTTCAGTGGTCATAATGACAAGTCAAAATGCAGCTTACTTAAGCCTTTAAACTAATTAACATGAATTTAATAATTTTCTAGGACTTTTGCTTTTATTTAGGAAAGTGATGGTTTAGCAATAGTGTTGTGTATGAGTTGCTGAGAGTAGGACCTTCATTGCCTACTGAAGTGCTCGTATTTATGAAAGCAATATTATACTTCTGGATGTGTCTGGATTCTATTCTGTCAAAAAAGTTTGCATATTATCAGTGTCATGTAGCATCTTAGAAAATATTTATGCCAGTTTGTCAGGGAAATTTTCCCATGTCCTTATTTTTCCCAAACTTTATGCCACAATTGACTGACCACTCATCCTGTGCAATTACCATAGAACATGGGTATAATATTTAATCATGATTTAATGAAAATGCAATACATGGATGTATGTTGTTCTTTAACATGCAGTGAGCACCAGTCATTTTATTATGCATGCAAATAAACATTAAATGCTTTTTCACTAACACTATTATTTATTTTTGTATGTAGTTAAAGAATAACATCTGTTATTACAGTTTCCTATGGAAAAAATCTTTTTGCATAATAATATCTTTATATAAGTTAGAAAAGACTGCTCTAAATATGTGTTGAGTTTTAATATACAGTGGACCCTCGGTTTTCTTTCACCTCCAAACTCGAACAATTATGTAAATGTATTTTTGTAAGAGCTTTTGTAAGTGTATTTTTGGGGTTCTGAAACGACTAATCTAGTTTATATTTGTCCTTATGGGAACAAATTCGTTCAGTAATGACACTCAAACAGCATTCTGGAAAGAATTTTCAACGAAAACCGAGGGTCCATTGTATTGACAAAGACATGGGTAACTGACCAAGATAGGAAGCTGGTGCAGCATCTACACTACTGGATTACCTCCGTTGTCTTACTGGCCTAGATTGGATTTTTTAGTTAAATTGTAACTACAAAATTTGAATTAAAAGAACATGTATTCATGCATTGTGTCACCCTGCCTTGGTGGGAAACAGTCAGTATTAAAAACAAGAATATTACATACAGGAAGGTCCTGCTTATACAGCAGGTTAAGTTCCAGGCTACCACTGTAAAGCGAAAATCACTGTAAAGCAAAACTTAGCTTTTTTTGTACTTTGAGATACATATAAAAGCCTGATAACATGTTTACACTATCATATATTAAGTGAGCAATAGAGCAAGCCCTTAAAAATGCATATACAATAAACACATTACTTACCTTAAAATATTTTAGTACAGTGGACCCTCGCTATTCGAACACTCCAAAACTCACCCTCATTCCAGAATGCTATTCAAGGGCTGTTACTAAATGAATTTATTCCCATAAGGAATGATGTAAATTAGGTTAGTCCATTTCAGATCCCCAAAAATGCACTTATAAAAGCTCTTACAATAATAAACTTACATAAAAGGGTGAGTTTTGAAGTGTTCGAATAGCAAGGGTCCACTGTACTTAGCTTACAGTGAGTGGTGAATATATTTTTTGTAGGAAGCCTGAATAAATAAAGAATGGATATAATTTAAAACTGCTGTATTAGTGAAATCTTGTAAAGTAAAGTGCTGTAAAGTGAATGCTGTGAAGCAAGGCCCTCCTGTATACTCAGTATGCTTGTCAGCCACAAAGTTAAAATTTGTAGAGGTAAGAAGCTTCATTTAGCTTCATATGTTATTCTACACTACAATACATTGCTTAGGAAAGATACTTCTCTGGTGGCTCTCATATTTTCCCATTAACCCTTGAAACAATGGTAAGAACTGCATGATTAACTTTCTTTCTCTATTTCCGCAGATGGGTGGTGGAGGAGGGAGCATGGGCCCGGGTCCTGGCATGGGGGCAATAGGTGGCATGAGTCAGGGGGGGTATCAAGGGGTTGGAGGGGGTACAATGTACTCTGGCAGCATAGGTCAGCAACACCAGGGAGCTCCAGGTGGACTCCAGGGACCACTAGCTTATCTTGAAAAAACCACAACTAATATAGGTATGCCAGAGCCCAGACGCTAACTAACTCTTACCTTTAAGGACAGTGCAGTCATTTCTGTAATCTTTCTTTTATATATATTTTAGCCAAGCTGTATCATTGATGCTTATTGAAAATTCTTCCACATTTAACCAAATACTGTAATTCGTATTTAATTCATATCATTGTAGTAAATGTTAACAGCATATGCAAAATATACAGTGGAACCTCGGTTTTTGTATGCCCTAGTTTGTATGTAAAACTATACATAGTTATTCTCTATAAAATGTATTTTTTGTTAATATTTTTGAGTGTCTGGAACGGAGTAATTTTATTTACATTGTATTTCTTATGGGAAATATTGCTTCCGTTTTCGTACAATTCGGTTTATCGTCAGACTTTTTCAGACGGATTAATCACGAAAACCGAGGTTCCACTGTACTATATGTTCTGTTGTACTTTATTTGTAATGTAAGAAAAATATATTTTCACAGCTGTATTTCACAATTTCTTATTCTAAAGGTATTAGGCAGTTCCTACATTAATCATAATTTCTTATTTAATAAAGGGATATCATCAAGATCTTTGAAAACACAAATCTTAAAAAAAGAAAAAAAAACATAGTGTCAGCACACACCAGATATAAAGAGGGCGAGAGAAACAGACACAGAGACACGGACAGACAGACAGACAGAGACAGAGATAGACAGACAGAGACAGGCAGAGACAGACAAACAGGCAGACAGAGACAGGCAGAGACAGACAAACAGGCAGACAGAAACAGTCAGTCAGAGACAGAGACAGAGTCAGACAGAGACAGACAAACAGACAGAGACAGAGTCAGACAGAGAGACACACACACACACACACACACAATGGCATGGTGGCTACACACCCCGATGGCATGGTGGCTAAAGCTCTCGCTTCACGCACTGAGAGCCCGGGTTCAATTCCCGGCGGGGCCGAAACATTTCAAAGTGTTTCCTTACACACACACACATATATACAACAGGCCTAGTGTCTAATCGACATGTGCCTAGGACAAAATGGTAACTAACTAACATGGCTCCGCAGGGAGAGTGACCCAGTAGCGGCCAGTGAAGAGGCGGGGCCAGGAGCTATGACTCGACCCCTGCAACCACAACTAGGTGAGTACACACACACACACACATAGACACAAACACACACACACACACTAGATAAAGTGCAAAGGTTTGCAACAAGACTAGTCCCGGAGCTAAGGGGCATGTCCTACGAGGAGAGGTTAAGGGAAATCAACCTGACGATGCTGAAGGACAGGGGAGATACGAAGGATATGATAACGACATATAAAATACTGAGAGGAATCGACAAGGTGGACAGAGACAGGATGTTCCAGAGATGGAACACAGCAACAAGAGGTCACAGTTGAACGTTGAAGACTCAGATGAATCATAGGGATGTTAGGAAGTATTTCTTCAGTCACAGAGTTGTCAGGAAGTGGAATAGTCTGGGAAGTGATGCAGTGGAGGCATGATCCATACATAGCTTTAAGAAGAGGTATGATAAATCTCATGGAGCAGGAAGAGTGACCCAGTAGCGACCAGTGAAGAGGTGGGGCCAGGAGCTATGACTCAATCCCTGCAACCACAACTAGGTGAGTACAACTAAGTGAGTACGTACACACACACACACTGACGACACTGGAGGACAGGAGGGTTAGGGAAAACATGATAATGACATACAAAATACTGCGTGGAATAGATAAGGTGGACAGAGACAGGATATTCCAGAGAGGGGACACAGAAACAAGGGGTCACAATTGGAAGTTGAAGACTCAGACGAGTCAAAGGGATGTTAGGAAATATTTCTTCAGTCATAGAGTTGTCAGGAAGTGGAATAGTCTAGCAAGTGATGTAGTGGAGGCAGGAACCATACATAGCTTTAAGATGAGGTATGATAAAGCTCATGGAGCAGGGAGAGAGAGGACCTAGTAGCGGTCAGTGAAGAGGCGGGGCCAGGAGCTAAGTCTCGACCCCTGCAACCACAATTAGGTGAGTACACACAACATCTCCCAGTGGGTCCTTAAGAGGGAACTGAGATGCTGTGTGTGCCACTAACCACAATTTTCAACACATCCCTTGAAACTGGGCAACTACCTGAGGTATGGAAGACAGCAAATGTAGTCCCCATTTTTAAGAAAGGAGACAAACGAGGCACTAAACTATAGACCAGTGTCACTGATGTGTATAGTATGCAAAGTCATGGAGAAGATTATCAGGAGAGTGGTAGAGCACCTGGAACGGAACAAGATTATTAACGACAACCAGCACGGATTCATGGAAGGCAAATCATGTGTCACAGACAAGGTAACAGGAGTAAGACACGAGAGAAAGGGGTGGGTTGATTGCATTTTCTTGGACTGCAAGAAGGCCTTCAACACAGTTCCTCACAAGAGATTAGTGCAGAAGCTAGGGGATCAGGCACATATAACAGGAAGGGCACTGCAGTGGATCAGAGAATACCTGACAGGGAGGCAACAACGAGTCATGTTACGAGATGAGGTATCACAATGGGCGCTTGTGACGAGCGGGGTTCCGCATGGGTCACTAATAGGACCAGTGTTGTTTTTGGTATATGTGAATGACATGATGGAAGGGATAGACTCAGAAGTGTCCCTGTTTGCAGATGATGAGAATTAAACCAGATGAGTATCAGGCAGGACTACAAAGAAACCTGAACAGGCTGGACACGTTGTCCAGCAACTGGCTACTCGAATTTAACCCCGCCAAATGCAAAGTCATGAAGATCGGGGAAAGACAAAGAAGACCGCAGATAGAGTATAGGCTAGGTGGCCAAAGACTGCAAACCTCATTCAAGGAGAAAGATCTTGGGGTGAGTATAATACCGAGCACGTCTCCGGAAGCACACATCAACCAGATAACTGCTGCAACACATGGGCGCCTGGCAAATCTAAAAATAGCGTTCCGGTACCTTAGTAAGGAATCATTCAAGACACTGTACACAGTGCACGTCAGGCCCATACTGGAGTATGCAGCACCAGTTTGGAACCCACACCTGGTCAAGCATGTCAAGAAATTAGAGAAAGTGCAAAGGTTTGCAACAAGGCTAGTCCCAGAGCTAAGGGGCATGTCCTATGAGGAGAGGTTAAGGGAGATCGACCTGACGACAATGGAGGACAGGAGAAATAGGGGGGATAGGATAACGACATATAAAATACTGAGGGGAGTCAACAAGATGGACAGAGACAGGATGTTCCAGAGATGGGACACAGCAACAAGGGGTCACAGTTGGAAGTTGAAGAATCAGATGAATCACAGGGATGTTAGGAAGTATTTCTTCAGTCACAGAGTTGTCAGGAAGTGGAATAGTCTGGGAAGTGATGTAGTGGAGGCAGGATCCATACATAGCTTTAACCCTTTGACTGTCGGAGGCCCCTTTCTGAAACTGTCATTCTATGTCGGGAAATATTAAAAAAAAAATTATTTTTTCTTACCCAAATGTTAGGATTATTTTGCTGATTGTTTTAAGCCTAAATTTTTTTTTTTTGGGGATCAGTACTTACCGAGATATGGAGGCATAAAGTTGGTAGAAAATGAGCCGCGTATGGCAACAGCGGCGAGTGCCGCTCACCCGGTATAATTTCATTTACAGTAGATCGTCATTTAGCACGATAGTTACGTTCCTGAAAAAGTCGTGTTAGATAATTTCGTGTTAGATAATTAAAAGAACTTATGGGAAAAATAGGGTTACGTTCCTGGGAGTCCCCAAAAAAGCCAAACAAGTTTTTTTTAGACCAACAGATCTTACAAAAATAAAAGTGAAGATGTAATTGTGGTTCATTATCGTTATGTATTATGTTGTTTTTACTGCTTAAGACTACAAATGTAACATAAATAATAGTATTTACCTTAAATTGTGGGTGCTGGTGTTTGTGGATGATTGTGAAGAGAGTGGAGAGTTATGCTGTGGCCCTACTGGGCTGAGGTGGATAGTAGAGGTTTTGGAACTGAAGTCGATGGTTGTACTGAGTGTCTAACTTAAAGTCATTCAGTAAGTCAATCAAGTCATTCAGTAAGTCATTCAGTCATTCAGTAAGTCAGTCAAGTCATTCAGTAAGTCAGTCAAGTAATTCAGTAAGTCAGTCAAGTCATTCAGTAAGTCAGTCAAGTAATTCAGTAAGTCAGTCAAGTCATTCAGTAAGTCAGTCAAGTCATTCAGTAAGTCAGTCAAGTCATTCAGTAAGTCAGTCAAGTCATTCAGTAAGTCAGTAACTCATTCAGTAAGTCAGTCAAGTCATTCAGTAAGTTAGTCAAATCATTCAGTAAGTCAGTCAAGTCATTCAGTAAGTCAGTCAAGTCATTCAGTAAGTCAGTCAAGTCATTCAGTAAGTCAGTCAAGTCATTCATTAAGTCAGTCAAGTCATTCAGTAAGTCAGTCAAGTCATTCAGTAAGTCAGTCAAGTCATTCAGTAAGTCAGTCAAGTCATTCAGTAAGTCAATCAAGTCATTCAGTAAGTCAGTCAAGTCATTCAGTAAGTCAGTCAAGTCATTCAGTAAGTCAGTCAAGTCATTCAGTAAGTCAGTCAAGTCATTCAGTAAGTCAGTCAAGTCATTCAGTAAGTCAGTCAAGTCATTCAGTAAGTCAGTCAAGTCATTCAGTAAGTCAGTCAAGTCATTCAATAAGTCAGTCAGTCAGCCAAGTAAGTCAGTCAAGTCATTCAGTAAGTCAGTCAGCCAAGTAAGTCAGTCAAGTAAGTAAGTCAGTCAGTAAGTCAGTCAGTCACACAAACTTATGTTTATACATCTTTTTATGTGTACAAAGTAACACTTCATTACGGCCACGGGTTATGTCTTGTCTAATATCTGTTTTCTTAGTTAATTCTAAGACTTACATGCTTACACCTTTTCTTGCCACTTTGAGCAACACTGGTATGCCTACTGGGTGTCATGATTGCTTGGCAGATACAAGATATAGTAATTTAAAGATCAAAACACAATTCACTCTCTCTTATTCTTCACAAACAGCTGGCTTGTAGCAGGATTTTTTTGACGCATATGGAATGCGAATGGTTGGATGGTGGGGTCGGGGGCGGGTTGTGTCATCCGCTGAACAATAACAAGGCGGCCTCTTGAGGGAATAGGAATTTGTTTTTCCTTCACGCAAACTGTAAGTAAG
Organism: Cherax destructor; assembly: GCA_009830355.1. Lineage (NCBI taxonomy): Eukaryota > Metazoa > Arthropoda > Malacostraca > Decapoda > Parastacidae > Cherax > Cherax destructor. The sequence continues at coordinate 46,276 of WNWK01014029.1, forward strand.
TTTATTCAAATACACGGGGCCAGGAGCTGAGTCTCGACCCCTGCAGCCACAATTAGGTGAGTACACTTACATAGATTATCATACATAGCAGCATATGTGTAGAGAACCTAGGATAACCCAAATAAGTCAGTGACTTATTTCGATTCTGTCTGACTTATTTGGGTTATCCTGGGTTCTCTACACATATGCTGCTATGTATGATAATCTATGTAACTGTACTCACCTAATTGTGGTTGCAGAGGTTGAGACTCAGCTCCTGGCCCCGTGTATCTGAATAAACTTACAGTTTGAGTGAAGGAAAAACAAATTCCCTTTTTCTCTAAGCATGAGGATTGGGCTTACACTTGAAATCACGTCATGCATTACCGCAAAGGAGCAAGGTGAAGCGATCCTTTGCTGTCTTGAAGCCTGGTGCACTTTTCTCTTGCTGACTGATATAAGTTCGTGTTGGCATTTTCTTCCAGAAAACACTTGTCTCGTCAGCATTAAACACTTGATGTGGCTCATAGCCACCCTCAGTAGGACCCCCACTGACTCAATGGTTTAACCCACTGCGGGCGACCGTACGCTCAAATTTTTTCCCCTCACGAACCGTGTAATATTATTTTTATGTCGTGTTAGATAATAATGTGCCGCAATTCTTCAATCGTGTAATACCCATAATGTGTAACATAATCTCGTGCTAAATGACGGTCTAATGTACTCCCATTCGAAGGTTTCTTGTATTTTCATTTTTTTTCATTTTCTTAGTAACTTATGGGGCCTGTGAGACCAAAGTATAGTGCAATGTACAGTTGTCCCTCGGTTTTCGTGCATCTCCAAACTCGAACATTTATGTAAGTGTATTTTCGTAAGTGCTGTTGCAAGTGTATTTTTGGGGGTCTGAAATAGACTAACCTACGTGACATTATTTCTTAAGGAAGTAAATTCGTTCGGTAATGGCACTTGAGCAGCATTCTGGAACGAATTTTTGGCGAAAACCAAGGGACCACTGTACATATATACATTCGTTGTATGCAACACAATAACAGCATAAACATTAACATTATTTTATTGTTTACAAAACTTGTTTACACAAACAAACAATACAAAACATTGTTTATTACTATTGTTCTATAATATATATACAAATGTACAGTCACTGGACACTTTTCTAGAACTCCTGAACCTTGTGGAATTCTTTGAAACATGGGTATATGCACAGTGGAGTTTTACACTCCTCACACACAAAACGAGTGTCTCTGCATTTTTGTGGACGTTTTGTGGTATGTTTACAGACAAAACACCTCTTCTGAGCACTTTTCTTGAAAGTAGTAGCCGGCAGTTGTATGGGGTAGTGATCACCAGGCCTCAGACGAGAGGGCATGTGTTGATAATTTTGTGGGCGCTGGTCTGTTGCAGGTGTTGTTCCTTGGTACTTGAATATTATTCGTCTGATGACTGACAAACAAAATTCACCATATTTAGGTTTGTTGTTGGTCTTCAACTTGTACATGTTATAAGCATTCAGCATGGAAATGTCAAGAAGATGGAAAAAGAGTTTTATGTACCACTTATAACTCTTTGCAGACACAATCAGCAAACCCAATCTGCATGTCACATTTGTCCACTAAGTGCATATTGAGGTTGTAGTCCATCACAGCTGCAGGTTTTAGAATGGGTTCATTGGTCTCTCTATTCTGCCTTCCACTGTCTACCATTTCATGTCCGTGAAATGATGTCAACAATGTGACATCACGTTTGTCTTGCCACCGAAATGCCATGATGTCATTGGATTAGATTTAGATTTTGCCACCGAAGTGGCTAGTTTATTGTGTACCCCATATCCATCCTGTGGACGGTAGCGCAAGAGCATATGGATACACAAAAGGCCTAGGCACTAGGCCCCAAAGGGGTTAACAATTGTACATTTAGGTTTATATCTACATTTCAATTATCTGTTACAAGCAAATTTAGGAAATATGCTTAGTACAATTGGTATCTTATTTCACGAATAAGATATCTTGACATGTCACATAGGTTATTATACTGTCTATCTCTATATTCCTCAATAAGTGCACAATTAAGCACATAGTGTTCAAGACAGTGACCATATGCCTGATCACATAATTTGCATTTAGTTTGATCATCATCTGTGTCTCCCAAACTGTCAGAAGTACCTGTAGCCAAGCCTAAGCCTGGCCACTACAACATCAGTCAGTCTGTTCACATTGCAAGTTGCTCCACAAACATGCCCATCTGTGCTCGCATTATCATGAGCACAGATAGGCACGTTCATGGAAATTAATTTGGATTTATATCTACAGTTCACTTATCTGTTACAAGCAAATTTAGGCAATTTGCTTAGTATAAGTGGTATCCTACCTTCACTAATAAGATATCTTGACATGTCACATAGGTTATTATTCTGTCTATCTCTATATTCCTCAATAAGTGGACAATTCAGCACATAGTGTTCAAGACAGTGACCATATGGCTGATCACATAATTTTCATTTAGTTTGATCATCATCTGTGTATCTCCCAAACTGCCAGAAGTACTTGTAGCCAAGCCTAAGCCTGGCCACTACAACATCAGTCAGTCTGTTCACATTGCAAGTTTCTCCATAAACATACTTATCTACGTTCATGTTATCATAGTGGGTTATAGATCTACTCAGGCTTCTAACTGCATTCCTATAGCTATCATTTTCATTATTTATTTCTCTCTAATATTATTCCTAATGCTAGACACAGATATACCAAAGTTATATTCTACATTCTCCTTATGGGTGCTCTTCTTGGCTAACATATCAACTTTATCATGAAGGAGTAATCCAATGTGTGACGGAATCCATAGCAATTGTACATTAATTCCTTTGTCCCGGATATTTGAGTATCTATACCTGGCTTCTCCAATGAGCATGGTGTTAGAGTCATTATATGAGTCAAGAGCCTTCAATGATGACATAGAATCAGTAATGATGATAGAGTCAAGCTCAGTGTCATAAGTTAGCTTTAGTGCCATTAGGATTGCAAACAATTCAGTTTGCCCAGTTGTTAATTCTTATGCCTAGTTCAAAAAAATTATTATTGTTCTTAACTAGGGAGGTGGCAACCAGAGCAGATGCAGCCCTGCCAGAAGACTCCTGTTTAGATCCACCAGTGTATATAACTTGAGATAACTTGTTACTACCAGCTAGGCAAGAAATTTCTTCTTGAGCAGTTGCTTTAACAAGTGATTTAAGGAAGGGATTACTAGCAATGAGCTTCTTGGGAGGGACTTGCAGGTATGTGATATTAAATGAACACATCTTCCATGGAGGGGTGAAATGCTCTTGTTGCCTACAGTGATACAATTCATGCAGGTTGTAAAACTTAATGTAATTGCATGTTTTCACAATCCATTTAGATCTGTGAGTATTTACTTCTAGACATTTAGTAAGATTCATTGTGACAGTGTCTGGTTCATTTCTTAACATTCTAATACCAAGTACAGTGTTAATCTCAACAATCCTATCACTGATACTAGTAATACGAAGCTCCTTCCTCATATTAAGAAACTTTGTAGATTTGGGACAGCCAAGAATAATTCTGTGAGCTTCATTTTGCATTAACTCCAAGGGTCGGAGAGAACTTTCTCGAGTTAATATCAACATGGGAGCAGCATAATCAATTAAGGACCTAATATAGGCTATGTACATCATTCTCGCGATTCTCACATTAGCACCATAGTTGGGGTTGTAGCCAGCAACAGCTTTAAGAGCATTTAGTCTGTCTTTGCATTTTTATTTAGTTGTGGTATAGTAGATTTGGTAAAGGGTACATCTACACCAAGATATCTGTAAGTTTTAACGTAGCTAATGTTTTCACCCTGCAAATAGATGGGTGGGGGATGTCATTTGCTTGTTAATATCTTTGTTTTAGAGGATGATGTCATTGGCAGCAAACACCTGCACTTCACCTCTACGAGTGCCTGCGTCGAACCTAGGCATATGTTTACGATTTCCACGCACTGTACCGCACACATCTGTCATGTTTACTTGCAGGAAATCACTGAGTAAAGGGCTTGTGTACCAGTTATCAGTATATAATATATGCCCCTTACCAAGATACGGTTCCATCATTGTTCTAACCACATCACCAGAGATAGCCACTAACTTCATGGTATCTCTCAATGTATTAATGCAAGAGTACACAATTATATCCAGAACCAGACCACTTTTACAATCACACAGTACAAATAACTTTATACCAAAGCGTTTCCTCTTGCTTGGTATATACTGCTTGAATGACAGTCTGCCTTTGAACAAAATCAAAGACTCATCAATAACAAGCTTCCTGAAGGGATAAAAATACATACAGCACTTTTGTTTCAGGTACATGAACACATTCTGTCAGGCCTTGTTTTGTCTGAGAAGTGCAACATACGTAACAGTATCAAAAATCGATTCACTGGTATAATATCACTAAAACCTGGGGTTGAAATCAGGCGTTCTGTCTACCAGTATGTGGTGACAGTGTGCTTATACACATGTGGCATAAGCATTATTGTGGCAAAGAACAGGTACATCTCTGCCACAGTTGTGTCTTTCCACTGGTGTACCCGTGAATTTGGTGAAAGAAATGTGTTTGCCATGGTGTACTCATAGTATATGTTGCTTTCCCTGACAATAATGTCCATCAGGGGTTCATCGAAGAATAACTGAAAGCATTCTATTTCAGTAGCATTGTTCCCAAGTGTACACGATGGCCATATTCCACTTTGTGTTTCATCAAAGTCATGAGGATTGGGAACAAATTTGTCACCTTGCTGCCAATCTCAGATGCGGTCTGCTGGTGGGTACTGGATATAGACAGGTGGTTGTGGTTGTGGTTGTGCAGGTTGTGGAAGTGTAGGGGTGGTTGAGGGTGGTTGTGGCTATGCTGAGTTAGCAGCGTGGGTAGCAGAGTGGCCTGCTCGTGGTGCCACATGACTCATGCCACCGCCAACAACACCACCACTACCTGCTGCCCCATGCACATTACGCATCCCCATTGTAATAATATCGTCATCTTCACTATCAATTCGTGGTGTAGGGTCAAGAGATGTACTCCGAGATTTACTCCTTTTCCTTGGAATAGCATATGGCACACTACCAGAAGCATGTAGCGTCGTACATAATGCCGCTTCACTGGAGAATATTCTCCCTCACTGTTGCCACTAGAACTGCTTTCAATAGCTTTGAAATCACTGTCATCATCACTTACACTGCTCACATCAGAGTCCTTTACACGTTGAAATAGGTTTCCTCTTTCGTCCTGGTACAGGTGAACGTAAATGAGACGGCCCAGCACCAGATGTGGAAGGTTGTGGGTCATTTGGGTTTTCATCACTAATTATGTTATCCTGGGCACTGCTTTCGGTCACACCCTTTTGAAAACCATGGAATTCACTTTCACTGGCACTTCCATCACTGTTAGAACTATCACTTGGGAAGAGAAGACCTCCAATTCGCCGGGGAGTGAGGTACTTCTTACCGCGAGGCATGGTGAACAAGGACTACAAACATGGCGCTCCCACAATGCACCACTGAATCCCCGATTTTTTTGATATTGCGCACACCCACCATGCAGACCCATTCTCTCACATGTAGGCCTACCAGCTTTCTCCCACTTCATTTGAAGCCGCTAGAATTTACGCGTTTAAATACGTCCGAAACATTGACTCGTAAGACATAAATATACGACCGAAACAGTCAAAGGGTTAAGAAGAGATATGATAAAGCTCATGAAGCAGGAAGAGTGACCTAGCAGCGACCAGTGAAGAGTCAGGGCCAGGAGCTATGACTCGACCCCTGAAACAACAATTAGGTGAGCACGCGCACACACACACATGCATAGGAACGCTTCAGTCTGGAGGTCCTAAGGTGGTAATTGCAGTGATGGATAATCCACCACAGAACAGCAGGAGGCCAAGGCAAGAGTATGATGAGAGTAATAGAGCGATGGTTGACACACTGGCTGAAGTGGCCAGAAGGGCTCATGCGAGCAGGGTGAAGCTACTGATCATGGGTGACTTCAACCACAAGGAAATCAATTGGAAGAACTTGGAGCCACATGGGGGCCAAGGAACTTGGAGGGCTAAGATGATGGAGGTGGTACTGGAAAACTTCATGTACCAACACGTAATTGACACTACCAAAGAGAAAGAGGAGAGGTTGAACCAGCGAGACTGTACCCAAACTACAAGAAAGGGGACTACGTGGGCATGAAGAACTTCCTGAACTGGGTTCAGTGGGACAGAGAACTGGCAGGGAAGTCGGTAAACGAGATGATTGGAATGTGTGACAGCAATATACAAGGAAGCTGAGGAGAGGTTTGTACCCAAGGGTAACAAGAATAATGAAAAAGCCAGGATGAGCCAATGGTTCACCCAAAGGTGCAGGGAGGCCAAAACCAAGTGTGCTACAGAATGGAAGTAGTATAGAAGGCAAAGGACCCAGGAGAATAAGGAGAGCAGTCGTAGAACCAGAAATGAATACGTATGTACGAAGGAGGCCAACGACAATATGAAAATGACATAGCAGCGAAAGCCAAATGTGACCTAAGCTGTTGTACAGCTACATCAGGAGGAAAACAACAGTCAAGGAACAGGTGATCAGGCTAAGGAAGGAGGAGAGATCACAAGAAATGACCGCAAAGTATGTGAGGAACTCAACATGAGATTCAAAGAAGTGTTCACAGAGGAGACAGA
>WNWK01014030.1:0-52989 GCA_009830355.1 Cherax destructor
TTGCCCCCACTTTTTTTCCCTTAAAACGCAGGGTTTCGGAGGAAAATTCTATTCCATTTCCCCCGGGGTATAAGGGGGAAAAAAGAACAAGAACTAAAAAAATTAAAAAAAACCCAGAGGGGGGAGTATAAAAGCTTTACATGAAAATGGGTGATCAAGGGGGTAAAGGGGCAAGATGTACCAAATCTTGCTTTTTTAAACAAAAAAAACCCCAGCAATCCTCCACATGTAAAAAAATTACAGGTTTTTGTTTACACTACGGCGGGGGGTAGCCCCCCCCCGGGCAGTTGCTGCCCCCCCTCATTCCCAGATTTTTTTTTATTTTAAAAATATTTCATTTTTTAAAAAAAAAAATTTTCACTTATCTTGGGGGGGGATGGGGGGAGGCGGGTCTGGTCTCAGGTCCCATATTCCTCAAACAACAATGGGGGGTTAAGTTTTGGGGTCTCTTTTTTTTATCCTTAAAACTTATTTGCTCACTTTAGTTAATTTCCCTGGCTGGTGCTTACCCTTTTTCACCCATTTGATCTTTTTCTTTTCTTTCTTTAATTCTTGGTGTTCCTCACTTTTTTTACCAAAGGACTGACTAGGGGCCCGGGGGGCCCTGGGGTTTTTTTTCAACCAAACAAAAAAAGGGCCCCAAAAAAATGGATTTTAAAAATGTTTTATGAAGGGATAATTTTTTCCCCCAACCGAAAAAATGCTACCCCGCCTGAAATGTGTGGGGGGGCGGGGGTGGGTTTTTTATGGGCACTGAAAAAGGTTCCACGGAAAAACGGACCAACCCGGGAAAAAAGGGAGGCCCTTTTTTAAAAAAAATGTAAAACTAAAACAGCAAAAAAGGGGATCAAAAAAAGGGGTCCACCACTGTTTCTCCCCCTCCAATGAAAAATTTTTGTTTAAAAGGGGCCCCCTAATTTAGATGTTTCCCCTAAAAGCGACCTCGACCGTTTTTTTCCCCGGTCTGATATTTTTTTCTTTTGGGGGCCCTGACTGAGCAATATTTCAAGGGGGGAAAAGGATTTGAAATTCACCTCAGTTTTTTTTTGTTTTGGGAAAATTCCTTTAAAACCCCATCTTTTTTCCCGGCTTTTGGGATTTTTGCCTTTTATGACTTTAAAAAAAAAGATCAGCAGACATAATTTTCCCCAAAAACCCTTTTTTAGTTCCCCATTCTATTTGAGTTTTTCCCCATACCTAAGCAGCGAAACTTATCACCTTGAAACCCCTTTTTCCCCCTCCCCCCTAAAACCCCCGCTTATGTTTTCCCCCGTAATTTTTCTTTCCTCTACCTTGACCCTGCTTATTTTAGTGTCATCTGCAAATGATATAAAGTGTTGGGATTTTTATCTATGTCTGCAAAAAGGGGGTAGAAACATCAGAGGGGGAGGGGTCCCTTTGGGGGCCCCCGGGTTTTTTCCCGGGGTGGGGTGCGGATTTTGCCCTGTTCCTACTACTTTTTTGTTCTTTTTTGGAATCAAAAAACCATCTGCCTCCCTTTCCCCCCAAAAGTCATGGCCTCATTTTGTGTGTATCACTCCATGATGTTTTTTAAACCCCTTTGCAAAATTTGGTAAATACATCTTTTTTGGGCTTCCAAGCCCCCGTAATTCTGTCATAAGGTTCAGCAGCTTGACAGGATGACCCCCCCTAAAATGCTGGTTGGATTTGGTTTTGGGGTTTGAACTTTTAATCCCTCTCACCTTTTAAAATTTTTAATGTGGGAAATTTGGGCCCGGGGCTGTAATTTTTACTAGTTCTCTATACCTCCCATGCAAAGGAGCTTTCTCACCCCTTTTAAAGGGCCCCCGGTTTTCACCTAGTTTGCTCTTTCCCAAAAAAAAAAATTTTTAATTTACTTTGCCCCTTTTTTAAATTTTTCCCCTGAATCTGGTCCCGGTGAGAGGAGTTTTTTTGGGGAAATTTTTTTTTCCTTTTTGGGGGTGAAAAAATTTTCATTTTTTTCCTTGCTGTCATTTGTGGATTGCTGAACACCCCTATACTGTTCTTTTGGGGGGTTTACTCATTTCCGTTCATCCAGTATACGAATCTCCCCCCAATAAGGGCCCCCCTTTGGGGTTCGCTTGGGTTTTGCATAGGGGAAAAAAATATTTTGGGGGTTTTTCAATTCCCGGGCCCCCCTTTTTTTTCCCCTTTTTTTTTTTTGGTATGACTTTTTAAGTTTTTTTCCCCCTTCATGACTCTCGTTAAGAAAAAATTCTCCTCTGTTGTAAAAACGTGTTTTTAAAAATTTTTTCCCCCCTTTTTTTTTTCTGACCATCTTTCCCCCTCTTTTCTATTCTGATTTTATTTTCAATGGTACATGCCAAAATACCCTTTTTTTCATTCACTTTTTGGGGGGGTGGGGATTTTCCATTCATTCCCATGAAACTATACTCTTTGGGTTTTTTTTTAGTCATTTATGGTTTTAAAAAAAAACTTACTGAACATCCCCCCTCCAACATTAGTGTGCGTTTCCCAAACCCAGGATTAAAACCCCTTTTTTCTTCTATATGTTTTTATTTGATAAATGGGCCCCCCGGGTTTAAAGGCCGCTCCAAAACAAAAATTTGGGGGTATTTTTTTTAAAAGGGTTCTTAAGTGTATTTTGGGGGCCAAAAAGGGGGAATCTAATTTCATTTTCCCCATTTAAAAAATTGTTTGCCCGGGACTTGAACGCATTCTGGGGGAAAAATCCGTTTAACCCCGGGGGGGACTGTATATTGTTTTTTTTTTTTAGCCTGATTAGTTTTGGAGGAATATCAAATCCGGGGATTTTCATTTCTGGGGATCAATTATTGTTGGTTTTGGGGTTTTTTTCACCCGCCCAAGTTCCCGGGGATGTGGGGGCCCGGGGGCTTCCAGGGGATATTTCTGTTATAACATTATGTTGTGCCATTTTCCATTTACATGAGGGAGATTAAAATCTCCCAGGAGTAAAATATTTGGGGTGGGATTTTCTAGCTTATCCAGATAGCTGTCTATCTTCCTTAACTGATTTGTGAATTCCTCAGCAGTTTGTGATGGTGGTTTGTATACTAGGATAATTACTAAATTCCTATTTTCAGCTTTTGTGTCTAGGATTTCTACTACAGTAGATCGTCATTTAGCACGGTAGTTACGTTCCTGAAAACGTTGTGTTAGATAATTTCGTGTTAGATAATTAAAAGAACTTATGGGAAAAATAGGGTTACGTTCCTGGGAGTCCCCAAAAACCCAAACAAGTTTTTTTTCAACAGATCTTGCAAAAATTGAAGGTGAATATGTAATTGTAGTTCATTGTCATGATATATTACTGCTTAACCCTTTGACTGTCGCAACCCCTAATCCTGAGTGCTCTCCTGTTGTCGCAAAATTAAAAAAAAATTTTTTTCTTATGAATTGATAGAGAATCTTTTCCCGATGGTAATGACACCAAAAGTATGAAATTTGATTGAAAACTTACGGAGTTATGCTCTTGCGAAGTTAGTGATCTCAGCGATATATACGCATTGGCAATTTCGCCGAATTTGAGCCCTTTTTTCGGCCAATTCCATTGTTCCAGTCGACCAAACTCATAGCTATTTCTTTAGAACTCCATTTGTTTTATCGATTGAGTACAAGAAACCATCAATTTACCGATTTCAACTACCCAATAAAGTGGTCAGAAATTGGTAGCGAGTAGATATCTATTGTATCCTGCTTAAGCCAGGTTTCAGTAAGAACAATACATGTGAAGGTTGACTTTAGGGAATCAAGGAGGGTAAGAGGTCATCGTAATGTTGTTAACTGTAATGTATGTTTTAAGGATCGGATGTTGAAAAAGGTATAAGAACTCGTTATACTTTTGTTAGCAGTAGTTTGAAGGAGAGTGTTGGCTTGTGATGCTGTGTAATAGAGGCAGTTACTTTCTAGTAAATTTTGATTGGGTGTTAGATTATATAGGTTTAGATCAGGATCGACTTGATCATTCATCATTTAGGTTAAATAGTAATTTTATTATATCATGTACAGTCGTCCCTCGGTTTTCGCCGAAAATTCGTTCCAGAATGCTGCTCAAGTGCCATTACCGAACAATTTACTTCCTTAAGAAATAATGTCACGTAGGTTAGTCTATTTCAGACCCCAAAAATACACTTGCAACAGCACTTACGAAAATACACTTACATAAATGTTCGAGTTTGGAGATGCACGAAACCGAGGGACTACTGTATAGTGTGGTGAATTCTAGTACTGATATCTGAAGTAAGGGAATGTTTGGACAAGTATATAGCTAATGCACATTGGCCAAATAGAGTATAGTAACAAATAAACATAATGGAATTGGCATTGACTATGTAGTAAGCTAGAATGAAATAAAAAATTAGATATAAACTACTAAGATAAAATTACAAAATAAAGTAGCACCAATGAGTTTGGTATTGGTTATGTATTAAGCTAGTAAAGTAAAACTAGATATTAACTAAGATTTTTTTTTTTTTCAATAAGTCGGCCGTCTCCCACCAAGGCAGGGTGACCCAAAAAGAAAGAAAATCCCCAAAAAGAAAATACTTTCATCATCATTCAACACTTTCACCACACTCATACATAATCCATAATCACTGTCTTTGCAGAGGCGCTCAGATACGACAGCTGAGAATAGTCCCTCCCAGCTGTCACTATCCCAGACCCCTCCTTTAAAGTGCAGGCATTGTACTTCCCATTTTCAGGACTCAAGTCCAACTAAATCAATTAACTGGTTTTCCTGAATCCCTTCACAAAATGTTACCCTGCTCACACTCCAACAGATCGTCAGGTCCCAAAAACCATTCGTCTCCATTCACTCCTATCTAACACGCTCACACATGCTTGCTGGAAGTCCAAGCCCCTCGCCCACAAAACCTTTACATCCTCCCTCCAACCTTTTCTAGGACGACCCCTACCCCGCCTTCCTTCCCTACAGATTTATACGCTCTCCAAGTCATTCTACTTTGATCCATTCTCTCTAAATGACCAAACCACCTCAACAACCCCTCTTCAGCCCTCTGGCAAATACTTTTAGTAACTCCACACCTTCTCCTAATTTCCACATTCCGAATTTTCTGCGTAATATTTACACCACACATTGCCCTTAGACAGGACATCTCCACTGCCTCCAGCCTCCTCCTCGCTGCAGCATTTGCAACCCATGCTTCACACCCACATAAGAGTGTTGGTACCACTATACTTTCGTACATTCCCTTCTTTGCCTCCATGGATAACGTTTTTTGTCTCCACAGATACCTCAACGCACCACTCACCTTTTTTCCTTCATCAATTCTATGGTTAACCTCATCCTTCATAAACCCATCCGCTGACACGTCAACTCTCAAATATCTGAAAACATTTACTTCTTCCATAATCCCTCTCTCCAATGTGATATCCAATTTTTCTTTATTTAACCCTTTGACTGTCGCAACCCTCAATCCTGAGTGCCATTCTGTTGTCGCAAAATATTCTAAAAAAAAAAATCTTATCAAAATGTTAAGATTATTTTTCTGATTGTTTTTATCCTAAAAACATATTTTTGCCATCAATACTTCACGAGATATGGAGGTGTAAAGTTGGCAGAAAATGAGCCACGTATGGCAACAGTGGTGATTGCCGCTCACTCAGTAAACATTTGTTTACTTCCATTCGTAGATTTCTTGTTTTTTTTCACTATTTTCTTTTTTTACGTAACTTATGTGGCCTGTGAGACAAAGGTAAGGTGCAATGTATATATATACATTCGTTGTATGCAACACAATAATAGCATAAACATTAGTATCTTTATATTGTTTACAAAACTTGTTTACACAAACGAACAATACAAAAAAATCTTTATTACTATTGTTCTATAATATATATACAAATGTAAAGTTACTGGACATGTTCATAGACGTTCTGCAGCTTGTGGAACTCTTTGAAACATGGTTCTATGCACAGTGGTGTTTTACATTCCTCACACATAAAACGAGTGTGTCTGCATTTTTGTGGGCGTTTTTTTTTTTGTATATGCACAGACAAAACATCTCTAATGAGCAGTTTTTCTTCAAAGTAGTAGCAGGCAATTGTGTTAGGTAGTTATCCTAGGTTGATGGTCATCTGGGTCGTCATTCCGTCCTTCCTTCCTTCCTACATTCCTTCCTTCCTTCCTACATACCTACCTTCCTTCCTACATACATACATACCTTCCTTCCTACATACATACCTTCCTTCCTTCCTTCCTTCCTTCCTTCCTTCCTTCCTTCCTTCCTTCCTTCCTACCTACCTACCTACCTACCTACCTACCTTTCTTCTCGTCCTTCCTTTCTTCCTTCTGGTTTCTATATATACACACATAGTCACTGGACACGTGCCTAGAACTGCTATAAGCTTCTGGAAGCTGGTTGTTGTGTCTGGGTCATCATTCCGACCTTCCTTCCTTCCTACATTCCTTTCTTCCTTTCATCTCGTCCTTCCTTTCTTCCTTCCTTCTGGTTTCTATATATACGCATATATAATCACTGGACACTTCATAGAATTGCTATTAGCTTCTGGAAGTTGGTTGTGGTTGTTGTTTCTGGGTCGTCATCATTCCTTCCTTCCTTTATTCCTTCCTGCCTTCCTTCCTTTATTCCTTCCTGCCTTCCTTCCTACCTTCCTTCCTGCCTTCCTTCCTGCCTTCCTTCCTGCCTTCCTTCCTGCCTTCCTTCCTACCTTCCTTCCTACCTTCCTTTCTACCTTCCTTCCTGCCTTCCTTCCTGCCTTCCTTCCAACCTTCCTTCCAACCTTCCTTCCTACATTCCTTCCTACATTCCTACCTTCCTTCCTTTCATACCGTCCTTCCTTTCTTTCATCTCCTTCCTTCCTTCTGGTTTCTATATATACACATATATAGTCACTGGACACTTCATAGAACTGACATTTAGCTTCTGAAAGCTGGTTGTTGTGAGTGTGTGGACTTGTAAATATGCTGAGTCAGGGTGCGGCTACTGTCAAAATGACATATTATACCACCACTCCCCACCCTCATTGCCTTGTCAACACCCATGGGGTCCTATGCTCATCTTCTCCACAGTCCTCTCCTACTTCGTGCTACTTACGTACCTACTTATGTACCTCTTACCTCCTACTTCCTGCCTGCTTGACCTGCCCTGCTTGCCTGCCTCTTGCCTGCACCTGCTTGCCTGCCTGCTTGCCTGCCTGCTTGCCTGCCTGCTTGCCTGCCTGCTTGCCTTTGCACTGCTTGCCTCTTGCCTTGCCTGCGCTGCCTGCTTGTACCTGCACCTGCTTGCTTACCTGCCTTGCTCACTCCTACCCTTGCCTACCTTCTTCCTACCTACTTACTTACCTACCTACTTACCTACCAACCTATTGCTATTGTTCTATAATATATATACACATATATAATGACTGGACACTTTCCATCAACTTCCATTTGAGTCAGGGTAAGGCAGCTGTCAAAATGACATATTATACCATTACTCACCACCCTCACTGCTGTCAACCTGTCAACACAAAAGGGGACCCATGTCTTCCCCACAACCTCCTTCCTAGCTTCCTTTCTTCCTTCATTCCTTTCTTACTTATTTCCTTCCTTCCTTCCTCTCATCTCTTCCTTCCTTCCTCTCATCTCTTCCTTCCTCTCATCTCTTCCTTCCTGCCTTCCTTTCTTCCTTTATTCATTCTTTCCTTTTTTTCGTCCTTCCTTTCTTCTTTTGTTCCTTCCTTCCTCTCATCTCTCCTTCCTTTCTTTCTTTCTTCTTTCCTTCCTTCTTTTCCTCCTTCCTTCTTTCCTTCCTTTCATCTCTTCTTTCCTTTCTTCCTCTCATCTCTTCCTTCCTTCCTTACTTTCTTTTTTCCTTCCTTCCTTCTGGTATCCTGGGCATTGCTTTCAGTCACAAACTCCTCAAAACCATGAAATTCATCTTCAGACACACTTCCATCTGTGTTAGAGCTATCACTGAGGAAGAGAACAGTCCCAGATGCGCCAAGGAGTCAGATAATTCTTACCGCTAGGCATGCTGAACAAGGACTACTGAAATGGCGTTCCCACAATGCACCACTGGCTGCCCGATTTTTTTTATACTGACCACACAGACCCATTCTCTCACATGTAGGCCTACCAGCTTTCTCCTGTTTGATTTGAGGCCACTAGAATTTAGGCGTATACATACGTCCGAAACAGTGGCTCGTAAGACGTATACTATATACGACCGAAACAGTCAAAGGGTTAAATCGTTTTATACCCTCATCACCTTACTCTTATCTATGTTCACTTTCAACTTTCTACCTTTACACACACTCCCAAACTCGTCCACTAACCTTTGCAACTTTTCTTTAGAATCTCCCATAAGCACAGTATCATCAGCAAAAAGTAACTGTGTCAACTCCCATTTTGCATTTAATTCCCCATAATTTAATCCCACTTCTCTCCCCAACACCCTAGCATTTACTTCTTTTACAACTCCATCTATAAATATATTAAACAACCATGGTGACATTACACATCCCTGTCTAAGACCTACTTTTACCGGGAAGTAATCTCCCTCTCTCCTACACACCCTAACCTGAGCCTCACTATCCTCATAAAAACTCTTTACAGCCTTCAGTAACTTACTACCTATTCCATACACTTGCAACATTTGCCACATTGCTCCCCTATCCACTCTATCATATGCCTTTTCTAAATCCATAAATGCAATCAAAACTTCTCTACCTTTATCTAAATACTGTTCACATATATGCTTCACTGTAAACACTTGATCTACACATCCCCTACCCACTCTAAAGCCTCCTTGCTCATCTTCAATCCTACTCTGTCTTACCTCTAATTCTTTCAATAATAACCCTGCCATACACTTTACCTGGTATACTCAGTAAACTTATTCCCCTATAATTTTTACACTCTCTTTTATCCCCCCTTCCCTTTATATAAAGGAACTATACATGCTCTCTGCCAATCCCTAGGTACCTTCCCCTCTTTCATACATTTAATAAAAAAATACCAACCACTCAAGAACTATATCACCCCCTGCTTTTAACATTTCTGTCATGATCCTGTCAATTCCAGCTGCTTTACCCCCTTTCATTCTACGTAATGCCTCACGCACCTCCCCCACACTCACATCCTGCTCTTCTTAACTCCTAAACGATGTTGTACCTCCCTGGCCAGTACATGAAATTATCGCCTCTCTTTTTTCATCGACATTTAAAAGTTCCTCAAACTTGTTTATCTCACTTCAAAATTTTTTCTTGTTTTCAGCAAAATTATAAAATTATAAAATAAAATTATAAAATTATAAAATAAAGTAGCACCAGACTGTCACTTGTAATTGCACTAAGTAATAGTTGCAAACTTGTATATAAAAAGGTATAACACAGGTTTATATAAAAGTATAATAAAAAAAATAAAAGAAGGGCAATGAATTGGGTGTGATTTGATAGTAAGATGGTATACAATAGATATTAAACAAAAAGTAAAATGAAATATTTGCCACAGGTTATTAAAAATTATTATTGATTAAGATAGGGCAATGATGTGGTAAACTACAAATATACAGTGGAACCCCGGTTTACGATGGTCTCCAAACTTGCCCTTTAATGTAAGTTTATTTTTGCGAGTTCTTTTCTATGTGTAGTTTTGGGGGTCTAAAAAGACTAATCTAATTTACATTATTCCTTATGGGAATAAATTCGTTTGGTAATTGCACTTGAACAGCATTCTTGAACGAAAAAATGACATAAACCGGGGGTCCACTGTATAATGAAATATTTGAAGTAATTAAGACAGATTTGTTGATATAAAAAAAAATTTAGACTATGAGGTAGAGTTGTAGCTGAATATGAAGGCTTGGATATTTGGAAATAGTAGGTTAATAAAAATAAAAGTATAAAATAAGCTTGGGCAATGAAGTATAAAATAAAAATAGGGCAAAATAATAATTTTAAAATAAAAGTGGGCAATAAAGCTTGAATATTTGGCAATAATAGGTTAATAAAAATAAAAGTATAAGATAAGGTTGGGCAATAAAGTATAAAATAAGGTTGGCAATAAAAGGTTGAGATAGAATTGGGGGGCAATGATGTGGTAAGTTGTAAATACGTATATGGTAAAGTAGAAGTAATAATAATAATAATAATAATAATAATAATAGAGATTTTGTAGTTATTAAACGGTCCAGACGTACAGTAGACCGTCATTTAGCACGAGATTATGTTACACGTTATGGGTATTGCACGATTGAAGAATTGTGGCACATTATTATCTAACACAACGTAAAAATGATATTACAGGGTTCACCGGAGTGGAAAAATTTTTGAACGCACGGTAGCCCATGGTGGGTTAAACCATTGAGTTAGTGGGGGTCCTACTGAGGGTGGCTATGAGCCACATCAAGTGCTTAATGCTGACGAGAGAAGTGTTTTCTGGAAGGAAATGCCAACACCAACTTATATCAGTTAGCAAGAGAAAAGTGTACCAGGCTTCAAGACAGCAAAGAATCACTTCACCTTGCTCCTTTTCGGTAATGCATCAGGTGATTTCAAGTGTAAGCCCAATCCTCGTGCTTAAAGGAAAAGGGAATTTGTTTTTCCTTCCCGCAAACTGTAAGTTTATTCAGATACACGGGGCCAGGAGCTGAGTCTCGACCCCTGCAACCACAATTAGGTAAGTACAGTTACATTGATTATCATACATAGCAGCATATGTGTAGAGAACCTAGGATAACCCAAAAAAAGTCAGACAAAGGAAATAAGTCACTGACTTTTTTGGGTTATCCTAGGTTCTCTACATTTATGCTGCTATGTATGATAATCTTCGTAACTGTATCTGTGTATACCTGAATAAACTTACTTACAGTTTGCGGGAAGGAAAAACAAATAAACATTCCCACAAGCAGCCTTGTTGTTGTTCAGCGGACACCACCGGCCTTCCCCAGCCACTCTGGACCCCACCATCCCAGCATTCGTACGTATTTCATACGCGTCAAAAAAAAGTCCTCTGCTACAAGCCAGCTGTGTTTGTGAAAAATGAGAGAGAGTGAATTGTGTTTTGATCTTTAAATTAATATATCTTGTATCTGCCAAGCAATCAAAGTGTTGCTCAAAGTGGCAAGAAAAGGTATAAGCATTTAAGTCTTAGAATTAACGAAGAAAAAGATATTAGACAAGACATAACCCGTGGCTGTAATGAAGTGTTACTTTGTACACATAAAAAGAGGTAAACATAAGTTTGTGTGACTGACTGACTTGACTGACTTGACTGACTGACTGACTTTGACTGACTTTGACTGACTTTGACTGACTTTGACTGACTTTGACTGACTGACTGACTGACTGACTTGACTTGACTTGACTTGACTTACTGACTGAATGACTTACTGACTGAATGACTTACTGACTGAATGACTTACTGACTGAATGACTTACTGACTGAATGACTTACTGACTGAATGACTTACTGACTGAATGACTTACTGACTGAATGACTTACTGACTGAATGACTTACTGACTGAATGACTTACTGACTGAATGACTTACTGACTGAATGACTTACTGACTGAATGACTTACTGACTGAATGACTTACTGACTGAATGACTTACTGACTGAATGACTTACTGACTGAATGACTTACTGACTGAATGACTTACTGACTGAATGACTTACTGACTGAATGACTTACTGACTGAATGACTTACTGACTGAATGACTTACTGACTGAATGACTTACTGACTGAATGACTTACTGACTGAATGACTTACTGACTGAATGACTTACTGACTGAATGACTGAATGACTGAATGACTGAATGACTGAATGATTTACTGACTGAATGACTTACTGACTGAATGACTTACTGACTGAATGACTTACTGACTGAATGACTTGACTGTCTGAATGACTTGACTGTCTGAATGACTTGACTGTCTGAATGACTGAATGACTTGAATGACTGAATGACTTGACTGACTGAATGACTTGACTGACTGAATGACTTGACTGACTGAATGACTTGACTGACTTACTGAATGAATGAATTGACTGACTTACTGAATGACTTAAAGTTAGACACTCAGTACTACCATCGACTTCAGTTCCAGAACCTCTACTATCCACCTCAGCCCAGTAGGGCCACAGCATAACTCTTCACAATCATCCACAAACACCAGCACTCACAATTTAAGGTAAATACTATTATTTCTGTTACATTTGTAGTCTTAAGCAGTAAAAATAACGTAATACATCACGATAATGAACTACAATTACATATTCACTTTTATTTTTGTAAGATCTGTTGGTCTAAAAAAAACTTGTTTGGGTTTTTGTGGACTCCCAGGAACGTAACCCTATTTTTCCAATAAGTTCTCTTAATTATTTAACACAAAATTATGTAACACGACTTTTTCAGGAACGTAACTATCGTGCTAAATGACAGTCTACTGTATATATACGTTAGTACTGGTACTGCCCCAAACGTATATTTAGGTTTATTTTTCCTGCCTCCAAATTTGGCATGATTGGCCTGAGATGCCTGGTCAGCATAGAATGGGTCTTAACCCTTTCAGGGTTTTTGACATACTAGTACGGCTTATGCACCAGGGCGTTTGACGTACTAGTACGCCTAAATTCTAGCGCCCTCAAATCAAGCAGAAACAGGCTGGTAGGCCTAGATGTGAGAGAAGGGGTCTGTGCGGTCAGTGTGCGCAGTATAAAAAAAATCCTGCACCACACAGTGCATAATGAGGAAAGAAAAACTGACCGTGTTTTTGGTTTAAAACAGCGACTTTGCAGTCTATTTTCGTATGGTATTTATGCTTGTATTCTCGTTTTCTTAGTCTCATTTGATAGAATGGATGATATATTACAGAAATAAAGATAATTTTGACTGGTTTCACGATGACAAGTACCTTGAAACTGAGCGCAAAGTAGCGAAAATGTTCGATTTTTGCCTATGTTCAAGAGTAAACATATCACACCATGCATCCAATACACATCAACTGGGTAGTCTGATATTCTTGCACAAGTGCGCTGATATTATTTATGCCGTTTTTACTATGATGCAGTAGTATACATAACGTGACTAATGAACAGATAAAATGTTATTTTAGTGCCAGGAATGTCTGTCTTGTTTATTCTTAACCCTATTTTGAAATTGGCATCTGTTGAAATTTGTGTGAAATTGTCAATATTGTCAATTTCTGACCGCTTTATTGGGTAGTTGAAATCGGTAAATTGATGGTTTCTTGTACTCAATCGATAGAACAAATGGAATTCTACAATAATAGCTATGATTTTCGTAGACTGAGACATTGGAATTGGCCGAAAATAGGGCTCAAAGTGGGCGAAATCGCAGATGCGTAAATATCTTCGATACCGCTAACTTTGCGAGAGCATAATTCCATTAGTTTTTCACCAAATTTCATACTTTTGGTGGCGTTATGATTTGGAAAAAGATGCTCTATCATTTCACAAGAAAAAATAATTTTTTTTTTCTGAAAATGTTTCGACCCTGAGAGAGAGTTAAGAATCGAGGTCTCGACCCTGAAAGGGTTAACACTCGGTGTGCACCATATTAAAAAAATCTGGGACCACTTAGTACTTTGTGGGAGCACCAGTTAAATTGAGCGCCAGCTAGAGCAAACACTGCGGCAAACACCAAGGATTCACTGATGTCATGTCATGTTAACACTCCCCTTCGAAGTGGAAAGTGATGTCGGCAGGCTGGCAGGCCAGCTGGCTGCCTGCCTGCCTGGCCACCTGGCTGGCAAGCAGCTGGTTGGCCACCTGGCTGGCCAGCAGCGAGCTGGTCAGCTGGGTACCTGATTGGCTGTCTATCTCTGTCTGTATCTATCTGTCTCTGTCTCACAGGAACACATATGTAAATACAATTATACATAGTGTAAATTACCTAGGATAACTAAAAAAATCAAGACAAAGTGATATAATGTGCTTGTGATATGCTTAATACCAGTTGGTTCATGAGCTACTCTCTGAGATGACACACAGGCAGACAGAAAGACAGACAGACAGGTTTGCTAACAAATAAAGGGAAGCAGTGTAAGCTCGTCAAATGTCATCACTGTAATTGCTGGACTGATAAGAAGAGATAAGACTACCCTCACCCCTTATCAAATGTCACCAGTCATCATTAGTGGAGATTAGATGAGATAAGGCAGCAACACAAATCTTACATAATGCTTCAAGGGAACTTTATTATTATTATTATTATTAATATTATTATGCACTATCATTATTATTAGTATTATCATTATTATGCACTATCATTATTATTATTATCATTATTATTCACTATCATTTATTATTATTTTTATGCACTATCATTATTATTATTATTTGAGTACAATTTCAGTACCCAATATTAGTGTCAGAACAAAGATTGGCTATAACTTATAATTATCAGAACATAATTATTAGAAAAAAAGGTATATCGGCAACAATTCTGCAAGCGGCAGGACTCCTGTTGCTGTTAGGTGAGCATCCAGTGCCAACTTCTCCGCCTCGTATCTCGGTAAGTACTGACCCTAAATATTTTTGTGTCCTATAACACTTAAAAAAATGTGCTCTTTATTTCTATAAAAAAAATGATATTTTTTTTTTCAAAATATTCGGGGCACTGGGCGTGCGAACGTATATATACGTTTGGACCGTTTAAGGGTTAAATACAAATTAAGACTATGAGGTAGAATGATAAATGAATACAAGGTGAAATTTAAAATTAAGACTATGAGGTAGAATGGTAATTGAATACAAAAGTGAAAATTCAAAAGTAGTAAGGGGGTATTAGAATTTTTAGGGAACAAAATTTATGGTAGTACAGTGGACCCCCGGCTAACGAACACCCCAGAAATCGTACAATTATGTAAGTATAATATTGTAAGTGCTGTTGCAAGTGTATTTTTGGGGGTCTGAAATAGACTAACCTATGTGACATTATTTCTTAAGGAAGTAAATTCGTTCGGTAATGGCACTTGAGCAGGCTTCTGGAATGAATTTTGTTCGTTAGCCGGGGGTCCACTGTATATAAATGTTACAGAATGATTCATAACACTATTCGTGAACTGTATGTAAAAACTGCTTTTTATTCTAATTCTGTTAACCCAGCCTCACTCGAATGTTTTTAGATCATATTCTGTAGAGATGAAATACCTCTTCCCAGTGGGCTGTTTCCTAACTGCTATTTTGCCATCCCTCACAAAGCACTGATGGATTTTTTGGGCATTGCGTAATTTTCTTAGTTGATAAAGGAGGTTTTGTCTTGTTTTGGTAAGGCATTCATTGACATATACATCTGATTTCATAGCTACCTGGAGTCTACCTGGAGAGCATTCCGGGGATCAACGTCCCCGCGGCCCGGTCTATGACCAGGCCTCCCAGTGGATCAGGGCCTGAACAACGAGGCTGTTACTGCTGGCTGCACGTAGTCCAACGTACGAACCACAGCCCGGCTGATCTGGCACTGACTTTAGGTATCTGTCCAGCTCCCTCTTGAAGGCAACCAGAGGTCTACTGGTAATGCCCCTTATGGCTGGTGGGAGGCTGTTGAACAGTCTTGGGCCCCGGACACTTATTGTGTTTTCTCTTAGTGTACCAGTGGCGCCCCTACTTTTCACTGGGGGTACGTTGCACCGTCTGCCAAGTCTTTTGCTTTCATATGGAGTGATTTCTGTGTGCATATTAGGGACCAGTCCCTCCAGAATCTTCCAGGTGTAGATTATGATATATCTCTCTCGCCTGTGCGCCAGTGAATATAAGTCTAGTGCTTCCAGGCATTCCCAGTAGTTAAGGTGTTTGATGGAATTTATACGTGCAGTAAAGGTTCTCTGTACATTCTCTAGATCTGCAATTTCACCTGCCTTGAATAGGGATGTTACTGTACAGCAGTATTCTAGCCTAGAGAGAACAAGTGATTTAAAAAGGATCATCATTGGCTTAGCATCTCTTGTCTTGAATGTTCTCATTATCCATCCTATCAGTTTCCTCGCAGATGTAATAGTGGCATTGTTGTGGTCCTTGAAGGACATTGTGGTCCTTGAAGGACATTACCACACCCAGGTCCTTCACATTACTTTTCTGCTCTATTGTGTGATTGGAGTTTGTAATATACTCAGTCCTAGCTATTATTTCCTCCAGTTTTCCATAACGGAGTACAGTGGACCCCCACCTAACGAGCAAAATTCATTCCAGAAGCCTGCTCAAGTGCCATTACCGAACGAATTTACTTCCTTAAGAAATAATGTCACGTAGGTTAGTCTATTTCAGACCCCCAAAAATACACTTCCACAAGCACTTACAATATTATACTTACATAATTGTACGATTTCCGGGGTGCTCGTTAGGCGGGGGTCCACTGTAGTTGGAATTTGTCTTCATTGAACATCATATTGTTCTCTGTTGCCCATTGGAAAACTTGGTTTATATCTTCTTGGAGATTTGCCGTGTCCTCAATGGACGATACTCTCATGCAGATCCTAGTATCATCTGCAAAGGATGATACAGTGCTATGGTTTACATCTCTGTCTATGTCTGATATGAGAATGAGGAACTGGATAGGTGCGAGTACTGTGCCTTGTGGGACAGAGCTCTTCACTATGGCAGCATCCGATTTAACTCTGTTTACCACTACTCTTTGTGTTCGATTGGTTAGGAAGTTGAAGATCCATCTGCCTACTTTGCCAGTTATCCCTTTAGCACGCATTTTGTGTGCTATTACACTATGATCGCACTTGTCAAAGGCTTTTGCAAAATCTGTGTATACTACATCTGCATTCAGCTTGTTTTCCAGAGCATCTAAGACCATATCATAGTGGTCTAGCAGTTGCGAGAGGCAGGAGCGACCTGCTCTGAAACCATGTTGCCCTGGGTTGTGCAATTTTTGGGAGTCCAGGTGGTTTGCTATCCTGCTTAGAACTCTTTCAAAGATTTTTATGATATGGGACATTAAAGCTATTGGTCTATAGTTCTTAGCTACTGCTTTGCTGCCACCTTTATGGAGTGGGGCTATATCCGTTGTTTTTAGTGACTGTGGAAGCTCGCCTGTGTCTAAGCTCCTTCTCCATAGCATACTTAGTGCCTGTGAGAGGGGTTTCTTGCAGTTCTTAATGAACACAGAGTTCCATGAGTCTGGGCCTGGGGCTGAGTGCATAGCTATGGATGTTTTTAGTAGGTTATTTCTTTGCAAGCTGGTATTGAATTTTAATAGCACTGTTTTTTTCCCTGCTTGGTAGCCCATCAGTTCACAATCTTTTAGATCATCACTACGTATGTTTATGCTAAGGTGGTCCTTGAAAAGTTGTAGGGTGGCCTCCATGCATGTCTCTTGGGTAACTGTAGGTGGGAGATGTTTGCTATTAACTACAACAGCGTCACATAGCTGTTGTTGGTCATTATGGTCTTGGAAGTTGTTGATGACATCTGTAAGTTGTAGATCCACTCGTGATCTTTCTTCTATGATGTTGTTATTCAGTTGGGTGACTTGGTCTTTTAGAGTGTTGATGGTGTCCACGGACTGGGTGTGGGTGTTGCTTAGTTGTTCTAGAGTGCTTAGTTTGTCTTCCAGGGTTGTGATCTTGATGAGGTACTGTGCATTGGAGGTTTTAAGCTCTTGCATTTCCTGGGTAAGCTTGGTGATTGTTTGGTTCTGGATCGTAAGGAGTTTAGCTATTTCAGGGTCAGTAATCTTCTTAACATCAAATCCATGGAAGGAGTTATCATGGATTGTGGCGGTGGCCATATTTGTTTTTGTCTGTCGAGTGTTGTGATGGTGCAGGTGGTTGATGAGGGTTGTGTCCTGGCTAGCAGTACGAGAAGTTTTCCTTGTAGTATTGCTGCTCTCACCTGTGATGTTAGGAGTCCTTGGCTGGTTACTGGATCTTCTTTTGTTGCTCTGACTCTTGGCCATTGACCGTGGCTTCAAATGAATTGTAGGTAATGGGTGAATGTTGTGGAGTATCACTTCACTGGCAGCGGGGCAGGTGGTGGTAACACGAGTCCTATTAGTTGGTGATTTGTGTATTTTTGGGTGATTTAAATACACTGGGACTGATACCGAAAAGATGAACAAATTGGAACCCAGAAGTCATCGAATCTACTGGATTGTGATAGGCCCTACTGTAGGGACATAAGCAAGTGTTATTTTGTCATGGCTATTGTGCTTGTTTCACATCTAGTGGACTGGCAGTACTAACCTGTAAATTAGTTTTTTTTTTTTTTTTTTTTTTTAATTTTCAGATGTTTGGATAAATCAGAAATAAGCCAAATGCACTATCCAAATTTTAACTTTTTTGTAGTATTGATTATCACTTTATTTTCACAGGTATTCTGCTCTCAGTGGTTGAGTGATCATCAAATAGCAATGGGAACTAAGTGCAATAAACTGATGGTGTATGATGTCAATACAAGACAAATGGATATAATTCCTCATTGCGTAGTTCAGAATTGCATCGTCCACCAGAGCAACAGTGTGGAATTCATTCTATTGAAATCAATCCCTCTAGGACACTCTTAGCCACTGGTGCTTTAAATTCTAATGATATTGCAGTGTACCGACTGCCGACATTGGACCCAGTCTGTGTAGGTGAAAAAGCTCACAATGATTGGATTTTTGACATGTGTTGGTTAGATGATCAGTTTCTTGTGTCAGGTTCAAGAGATACCCGCTTGTCTTTATGGAAAATAGATGATGAAATAGAAATGGAAGATTCTTGTAAACTGCCTAGCTATGGTCATATTAAACCAGTTAAAGTTAAGAAGTGCAATGGTGCTGAGAAAGTGCGAGCTGTCATTTTTAATCCCAACTTTGTTGAGATTGTTGCATTGTCCCTAAATGCATACCTTCATGTGTGGGATGCTAATCGTTTTGTTCAGAAAATGTCTAGGAAACTTCCACATGCCATGGAAAATGTTTGCCTTACAAGAAAAGAAGATAGCTCTTTATACGCAATAGGCTCTAAATCGCATACAACTCTGCTTGATCCCAGAACTTTACATTATGTTAGAAAGGTAAGTAAATTTTTGTTATATTTTAACAGTAATAGTTTTTTTTTCATATTTCTTTACATTCATACTGATGGACACTTGGTACCATGTTTCCTTCTTTGTTGCAACAGCTATATCATTTTATAGTGATTTTTTTTTACTAATAATTTTGCACTAATTGCCATGTAAAGAAATTTTTAGCTTTCAAATTAATATTTTTTTTAATGCAAGCACATGGCAACATATTAAAGTTGTTTTAGAAGACTCTGAGGAGAAGTTGCAAAGATTGGTGAAGGAATTTGAGAGGGTATGTAAAAGAAGAATATTAAAAGTGAACATTAAAATTATAAAACCTAGGTAGTAGGTTGGTAGACAACAACCACCCAGGGAGGTACTACTGTCCTGCCAGGTGAGTGAAAAGGAAACCTGTAATTGTTTTACATGATGGTAGGATTGCTGGTGTCTTTTTTTTCTGTCTTATAAACATGCAAGATAACAGGTATATCTTGCTACTTCTACTTACACTTAGGTCACATTCCACATGCATGTGCACGCACATATTTACACACCCATCTGGGTTTTCCTCTATTTTTTTAATAGTTCTTGGTTTTCTTTATTTCCTCTTATCTCCATGGAGATGTGGAAAAGAATTCTTCCTCCGTAAGCTGTGCGTGTCGTAAGAGGTGACTAAAATGCCGGGAGCAAGGGGCTAGTAACCCCTTCTCCTGTATAAATTACTAAATTTAAAAAGAAAAGCTTTTATTTTTATTTTTTAGGTCACCCTGCCTCAGTGGGATATGGCTGGTTCATTGAAAAAAATGTAAAAAAGAGCAAGGTGATGAGAGTAACAAAGTACAGGTAATTAGAAATTGGATATTAGATTAGAGTTGGGCAAGTATGGAAGAAGTGAAGGTATTTAGAAACAGTGGAACACTGAGTTTTGGCCGTAATCCGTTCCAGAAGCTAGGCCTAAAGTCGAAGCAATATTTCCCATAAGAAATAATGTAAATGCAATTAATCCGTTCCTGCTGTCAGGAGGCATGACAAAATAGTACTTTAATATGACACTTTTATCAGCTCTACGGCTTATTTATCACAATTCATCTAATATGACATAATAAACAATATAAATAACATAAAAACCTGATATACACACTAGAATAAATAAAATATGTTTGTCATTAAGTATGTGGCGGGCATTCTTGCTCCAGCTATGAAAACGTCTTCCCATTCTTTCCTCCTTCAGACGTGTTAGTATAAGAGAAAACGGAATTTGTAATGCTAACTGCATTAGATCACTTTCAAAAGAAAACCATAATGTACAAATGCACAGGTGTACATACACCATTTTTATACCTTGCAGAAGATAGGCAGAGCAGCTTATGCTGTCAGGAGTTTATTTTGTTTCGTCCTTTTTCTATCGCTTAATCGCTACACTCTTAACCCTTTCGGGGCTATGGTCGTTCAAGTACGTCTTACGCACTGGGGTTATTGACGTACTAGTACGCCTAAATTCTAGCGCCCTCAAATCAAGCAGAAACAGGCTGTTAGGCCTAGATGTGATAGAATGGGTCTGTGCGGTCAGTGTGCGCAGTATAAAAAAATTCCTGCACCACACAGTGCATAATGAGGAAAAAACAACTCTGACAGTGTTTTTGGTTTAAAACAGTGACTTTGGAGTCTATTTTCATATGGTATTTATGCTTGTATTCTCGTTTTCTTAGTCTCATTTTATAGAATAGATGATATATTACAGAAATAGAGATAATTTTGACTGGTTTCACGATGACAAGTACCTTGAAACTGAGCACAAAGTAGCAAAAATGTTCGATTTTGGCCAATGTTCAAGAGTAAACAAATCACACCATGCGTCCAATACACATCAACTGGAGAGTCTAATATTCTTGCACAAGTGCGCTGATATTATTTATACCATTTTTACAATGATGCAGTTGTATACATAACAGTAAATCTTCTATTTTTTGTGAGAATAAAAATTCAAAATGGAAAGCAAAAGTAATGTAAGAGGGGCCTGGAGACGTGACTAATGAACAGAGAAGATGTTATTTTAGTGCCAGGAATGTCTGCCTTGTTTATTATGGACAATATTTTGAAATTGGCATCATTTGAAATTTGTGTGAAATTGGCCAAATTGCCATTTTCTGACCACTATGTTGGGTAGTTGAAATTTGTAAATAGGCGGTTTCTTGTACTCAATCGATAGAAGAAATGGAGTTCTATCGAAATAGCTATAATTTTAGTAGACTGAAACATTGGAATTTGCCGAGAATAGGGCTCAAAGTGGGCGAAATCGCCGATGCGTAAATGTCATGGATACCACTAACTTCGCAAAAGCATAATTCGTTAGTTTTCGATCAAATTTCATAATTTTTTGTAGCGTTATGATCGGAAAAAGATTCTCTATCATTTCATAAGAAAAAATATATATATATTTTTTTAAATTCTTGGACCCTGAGAACGAGTTTCAGAGAGACCCCTTGGACCCCCAAAGGGTTAATGCTACACTTTGTCATTGAACTTAACTGCTTTAAACTCCACAACTTGTGCTTGTGCTGGCATGCAGGAACACATTAAAATTACTAAGAGTGTGTTATTAGTCTTGAAGATGCCATATTAATAATGATAATAATGACACAATAATAATCACTCTGAGGCACATTAAATGTCTATAAAATGTTAATACAGTGGACCCCCGGCTAACGAACACCCCAGAAATCGTACAATTATGTAAGTACAGTGGTACCCCGACTTACGATATTTTTTCATTCCAGAATGCTGTTCAAGTGCCATTACCAAACGAATTTATTCCCATAAGGAATGATGTAAAATAGACTAGTCCTTTTAGACCCCCAAAATTACACTTACAAAAGCATTTAAAAAAATAAACTTACATAAAAGGGTGAGTTTGGGGACCATCGTAAGTCGGGGTACCACTGTATAATATTGTAAGTGCTTGTGGAAGTGTATTTTTGGGGGTCTGAAATAGACTAACTTACGTGACATTATTTCTTAAGGAAGTAAATTCGTTCGGTAATGGCACTTGAGCAGGCTTTTGGAATGAATTTTGTTCGTTAGCCGGGGGTCCACCGTATAGACATTTTGCTTAATCCATCTATGATATTTTTTCAAAATTATATAAACACGCTATGTAACATATACAGGTATCCCTCTAGTTCTTCTAGTTCTTCTTGACCTGAGCGTCGGTAAGATGGGGAAGGAAGAAGGATGGGTAAGGATAGAAATATGGGAAAAGGTTGGGGAAGGGTAGGAGGTGGGAATATACAGGTGAGTGGCACGTCCACTCTGGGTGACGTGCAGATAAACTGCAGGGGCGAGTTGTAGCAGCTGATGAGGCGGGTGTAGTTGTACTACAGGAGGCTTGCAGGCAGCGGTGGGAGAGGCACAGAAGGCAGCTGTATTAGGGTCGATCGGAGCCACACCCCAGCTTTAGCTGAATAGCAAAGTGCTGGGGGACTTTGACAAGTAGTTGGAGATTATTCAGTAGAACAGGAGCAGAGTATCCCTAAACATTCACGTTTTCCACTTTTACGGGCTTCACACATTCGCGAATTCCCGGCCGCCAAATTCCCACCCACCAAATCATATTTAAGTTTCCCGCCACCCAAGCGTCCCTACTACCTTCCCTCCGACCCGGCAGCCAGCCCGCCCACCACTCACTCACTGAGTGTTTTCTTCATTCATTATTTGTTATTAAACTACAGTATAACATGTATGTAGTACTATATAGTACAATATTTTACTATGTTTTCATGCGTTTTATGATTGTTCGTGGTTCAATAGGTTAAGGAAGCAATAAGTAATGAATATACTAAATAAAGGTTATCTATCTATTACATTTATTCCAAATTTATATCAGAAACATGATAAATACCCTAGAACTGTAATAAAGATGCTGAAATGAATAATATATGCCATATTATATGAGGGGTAAGAGCAGGCAGACCGCCACCATAAAAGATGTTTACATCAGGGTAAACATGCCTAAATCACTCTTGTTATAAGAACAAATGCAAAAATAACATTTATTATTTTTAGAATAATAATAATTTATAATAATTGATCTGGAACACTTTAAATGTCATCAGTATTTTGTAGTTGACATTTAGAGCACTCCACAGCAATTATTAATTATTATTATTATTTATTATTATTATTTCCCTACAATATATTGTAGGGAAATAATAATAATTTATTATTATTATTATTAATATTATTATTATTATTTCCTTACAGTATATTGTAGGGAAATAATAATAATAATAATAATAATAATAATTGCTGTGGAGTGCTCTAAACGTCAGCTACCAAATACTGATAACATTTAAAGTGCTCCAGATCAATTATTATAAATTATTATTATTCTAAAAACAATAAATGCTACTTTTGCATTTGTTCTTACGACAAGAATGATTTAGGCATGTTTACCCTGATGTAAACATCTCATATGGTGGCGGTCTGCCTGCTCTTACCCCTCATATAATACGGCATATATTATTCATTTCAGCATCTTTATTACAGTTCTAGGGTATTTATCATGTTTCTGATATCAATTTTGAATAAATGTAATAGATAGATAACCTTTATTACTAATATTAGTGTAATTACACAACATTTTATTAGCGCTAAGGTTAACATCCATTACCTATGACGACTCACCAGACACTGACTTACTGCTAGCCTCTCCTCCCTACAATAGCTCCTCCCACTTCGTAACGATGTTAGATGGTGAATTTAATGTATTTTTCTGTAAGCTTAACTCGTTGTATGTGTATTTTATTTTATTGTTTTCTGTAATATATGAGTTATGCAAATTAAAGTAAAGTTATGAAGTTGGAGTTTCATTTTTTTTTCTAATGTATACATATTTAATTCAACATTTGGCATCATTACAAAGTGGGCGGAGCTACAACAGAGGGAGAAGAAGCAGTGTGTCAGTAACTCTTGATTCCCCATGACACTTCACAACACTATAAAATATGTATTGTATAATTATACTATTACAGGCCTCCCTCCACAGCCAGCTCATGTCAAAATAACATGTATATAGTACATTGTTTTACGATGTTTATATGTGTTTTATGATTGTTCATGGTTCAATAGGTTAAGGAAGCAGTATTGTATTATATTTCCCTACAATATATTGGGGCACCAAACATTCACAATTTTTCAACATTCATGAGGCTCTTGATCCCCTAACCCTCGCATCTTGACGGAGTGAACATAAACCATTCATGTTCAGACTGCTAACAACAACAAAAACAACTGGTTTGTTTACAAAACTCGTGAACCTTCTACACACTCATGTACTCATCTTGTTTACTCATCTCTCACTCTACATTAAGACTACAAATATTTTAAGGTAAGTAATGAGTGTACTGTACATGCATTTTATTGCGTTGGCCCACCTGGGCCCGGGCACTCCACGGAGCGTCAGTGCTATTGTTTACAGGCGAGAGCGACCACCACCCACGCATTCATACCAGTATATTGTCATTATTCCACTATTTCTAGTGCTTGCAACTGCTAAATGAGCCACCATGGGCCCCAAGAAAGCTCCTAGTGCCAAGCCTGTGGTAAAGAGTGTTGCAGGGAGTGTAGCATTCATGCAGGGAGTGTAGCATTCATGCAGGGAGTGTAGCATTCATGCAGGGAGTGTAGCATTAGGTCATGCAGGAGTGTAGCATTCATGCAGGGAGTGTAGCATTCTATGCAGGGAGTGTAGCATTCATGCAGGGTTAGTGTAGCATTCATGCAGGGAAGTGTAGCATTCATGCAGGGAGTGTAGCATTCATGCAGGGAGTGTAGCATTCATGCAAAGGAGTGAGCATCATGCAGGGAGTGTAGCATTCATGCAGGGAGTGTAGCATTCATGCAGGAGTGTAGCATTCATGCAGGGAGTGTAGCATTCATGCAGGGAGTGTAGCATTCATGCAGGAGGGATTTCAGGGAGTGTAGCATTCATGCAGTGAGTGTAGCATTCATGCAGGAGTGTAGCATTCATGCAGGGAGTGTAGCATTCATGCAGGAGTGTAGCATTCATGCAGGAGTGTAGCATTCATGCAGGGAGTGTAGCATTCATGCAGGGAGTGTAGCATTCATGCAGGGAGTGTAGCATTCATGCAGGGAGTGTAGCATTCATGCAGGGAGTGTAGCATTCATGCAGGGAGTGTAGTCAATTCCATGCAGGAGTGTAGCATTCATGCAGGGAGTGTAGCATTCATGCAGAGGAGTGTAGCATTCATGCAGGGAGTGTAGCATTCATGCAGGAGTGTAGCATTCATGCAGGGAGTGTACCGCAGAGTTCATGCAGGGAGTGTAGCATTCATGCAGGAGTGTAGCATTCATGCAGGAGTGTAGCATTCCATGCAGGGAGTGTAGCATTCATGCAGGGAGTGTAGCATTCATGCAGAGTGTAGCATTATCGGAGTGTAGCATTCAAAGAAAAGGCCAGTAACCCCAGAAAAGAACTTGCCACCTGCAGTGTTAATGGAAGGGATTCCCTTCCAAACACTATCATACTACTCCATCTTCTCCCTCCTCCCGTCTTCCACACATCAACAACTCTTCAATAAATGTAAGTGACATGTTATTGTACTATTATTTCTTAATTTTTCATAAAATTGTGTATAATTTAATGTCAAAAAGTTCAAAAAAATATTTTATTTTAATACTTTTGGATGTCTGAAACTGATTAATTTTATTTCCATTATTTCTTATGGGGAAAATAGAATCGGAGTTCGACCAAACCGGTGATCGACGGGCCCTTTGGAACAGATTACCGACGAGAACTGGGGGTTGACTGTATAATGTGCGAGTGGGGTAGCCAGATGGGGGTTACATACCTACTACATTTCGATACCTACCTACCTTACTAGTATTCACCTTGTGCCTTATATTAAGACCATTAACACTACAAATATTTTAAGGTAAGTAATGAGTGTACTGTATATGCATTTTATCACTCTAGGGCACTTTAAATGCCTAGTATATAATATAATGTTCACTCGGGAGAAACAAAGTCAGACTGACTCATGACAGCTGCACGGGGAGGCGGACAGGTCTGGTACGCTGCCTGAAACACATGGCACAGTGTGAAACTCTGGACAAAATTTTGCTGAAAAAAGGGGTCTAAAGTCGCAGCAAATGAGCGACTCTGTGACATACAAGCTAATCCTCCCTTGTCTGTTTAGTCTGTCGCATCTCAATAGGATCCATATTTCGTTGTCAAAATGATCCTTTATTTGGGTCTCTGTGAAAGCTGCAAACATTGCATATGACTCCATGAGCAGTCCCTTGATGTAAGGAATTTTGTTGTTTGTTGACAGCTTGAGAACCCTGTATGTTTACAAAGACAGATTCAAATTCAAATTTTTATTTCTTTGCAAGTTTACAATGTGATTGACATGTTGTAGGGAGTCCTATTTTCATAGTTTACAGTGTGTAATTACAATAATGATTTGCAGTGCAAAGAGAGCCACTATCATGCCTAGGCATTACGGGCAGACTAAATTTAATGGGTTACAGACTACAGTGGTACCCCGACTTATGATGGTCCCCAAACACACCCTTTTATGTAAGTTGATTTTTTTAAATGCTTTTGTAAGTGTAATTTTGGGGGTCTAAAAGGACTAGTCTATTTTACATCATTTCTTATGGAGATAAATTCGTTTGGTAATGGCACTTGAACAGCATTCTGGAATGAAAAAATATCGTAAGTCGGGGTACCACTGTACTTATTACTAGACAAATAGATCCAGTTAGTTAAAGTTATATACATCTGTTTTTATATGTATCATGTCCAAATAAACTATTACTATTACTATATATAGCAAACAGTAAATTAACTTAAATTACAATATGGGAATATTACAATGGGACAAGTTGAAAGCAGTATACAGGTTGTATATATCAACAGTAAAATGACTTTAATTACAATATGGGAATATTACAGTGGGCAATGTTGAAAGTAGTTTACAAAATGAGATTGTTACAATTGAGTATAAGTCAGAACAATTTTGTGCAGGTATTGTTTTTTTTACAATGTAGTATTAAGTAATGTGATGAACTTTGAGCATCTATTTTTGAAGTTTTGAGACTTAGGTGAGTGACACTGTGATACTTAGCACAGTTTGTGGTAATGGAGGTGAATTTGAAAGCAGCTTGGAAGCTGTTTAGTTTTGGGTTAGTAGGTGATTTCTAAGAAGAGTCTTGAATTGATATGCAGACTAGGGTCTTTTAGTGCTCTCTGGCAGTGAATTTCAAATCTTAGGGCCCTTTATGTGCATAGTGTTTTTGCATAGGGAGAGATGGACACGAGGGATATCAAAGAGTGATCTGTGTCTTGTATTATGGTTGTGTTCTGTTGCAGCTGTCAAGGAGGAGTTTAAGATGAGGATTTATATTAGAGTGCAGTGCCCTATGTATGTAGTAGGTACAATAAAAAGTGTGGGTGTTTTGTTTATTGAATAAGTTAAGACTCTTGAATAGTGGCGGAGTATGCTGTCTCGAGTTGGAATTTGTTATCAATCGGACTACTGTGTTTTGTTGGGTTATTAAAGGTCTAAGGTGATTTACTGTAGTTGAACCCCATGCACAGACTCCATAGGTGAGATAGAGGTAAATGAGTGAGTGGTACAGAGCAAGGAGAGCTGATTGCGGTACATAGTACCGTATCTTTGGTAGAATGGCTACTGTCTTAGAGAATTTCTTAGAAATTTGCCGTATGTGTGTCTGGAATTTGAGACTGCTGTCAAGGTGGAGTCCTAGAAATTTACCCTCCATGAGTCTAGAAATGGGTGATCCATTTATCATTATGTTAAGCCTTACATTTGAAGCCCTTTTTTCAAATTACATGAAGTAGGTTTTGTCTATATTGAGAGTAAACCTGTTGGTCGTCATCCAGGTAGATATTTTCTGTAATTCAGCATTTACAGTGTTAGTATGAGTGGATTTGGGTAAGAGAAGACATAAGTAGTGTCATCTGCAAATAATATGGGTTTGAGGAGTTTAAATGCATTTGGTAGATCATTGATGTAAATGAGAAAGAGAAGTGGGCCAAGGACACTACCTTGTGGGACACCAACAGTGACTGGTTGTGTGGTAGAGTTAACTCCATTTGTGCATACATACTGGTTTCTGTTGCTAAGGTTATGACTTTTGGTAGTTGAGAGAGTGCCCTCTTATTCCATAATGAGCTAACTTTAGGTGCAATAAGTCATGATCAACTGTATCAAAAGCTTTTCATAGATCAATGAAGATTCCCAGGGGGAGTTCTCTTTTTTTTGAGTGCCGTATATATTAGTTCTAGCATGTGTATTATAGCATCATTCGTGCTTTTTTCGGCCTGAATCCAAACTGACTGGGATTGAGTATGTTGAGGGTGACTAGGTAGGAATAGACTTGTTTATGAATTAATTTTTCAAAGATTTTAGAGAGAAGGGGTAAGTTAGATATAGGCCTGTAGTTGTTCAGGTCAGTTGGATCACCTCCTCTGTGGATCGGGGTGACCCTTTGTTATGTTATTTTCCCTTACTTTATCATCAAGGTTCTCCTACATGTTCTAGCATAGGGTATTAAAGGTCTTATAGTCTAGGGGGGATACTTACATTCATGATTCTCTGCTGCATCTGAAAAAAAACTTAACCAGCCCTCTCCATGGGTTATTTAAACCACCATTAACAAAATAGAATCTATTTAGAGATACACTATTTATATATATATTTACGATAGTCAGATCTTATTCATAACATGACCCATAGCAGTCACATGTTACTAGCATCCCCAATCCACATGGCATGGTCCACCTCCACACTTAACACCCCATTTTCTCAACATCACTCCTACCCTCAGTGTCTTGACACACTATAACTCATAGGTTATGCTGGCTGCTTCAATTTAAACTATATCCCTCTAACCTCTGGCACACCATTCTGCCCAGAAACAAATATAAGATAAGAGAGAGCCACCAGTACTAGCTTCCTGCAGCCATCTTGGGAAGAGAGAGAAAGAGGAAGGAGCTTCTCCCTCTTCAAAACACACAAAAACAAAAAACTGTCGGCTTGCACAACGCTACACATGTACCCACAATAATAATAATCATACACCTTATTTACTTTTTACAAAAGACTTACTTTATAAACTACTTATTTAAATGTGTGTATTTATAACCTATTATATTGAGAATATCAGGTTAATTCAGCTTCTTTATAAGTCTTAAGGGTGGCCTGACCTCAAGACCTCATTAACCCTTTGACTGTCGGAGGCCCCATTCTGAAACTGTCATTCTATGTCGCAAAATTTTGGAAAAAAAAAATATTATTTTTTCTTATGAAATGATAGAGAATCTTTTCCCGATGGTAATGATGCCAAAAGTATGAAATTTGATGGAAAACGTACGGAATTACGCTCTCGCAAAGTTAGCGATGTCAGCGATATATACGCATCGGCGATTTTGCCGACTTTGAGCCCTATTTTTGGCCAATTCCATTAGGACAGTCGACCAAACTCATAGCTATTTCTTTAGAACTCAATTTGTTCTATCGATTGAGTACAAGAAATCACCAATTTACCGATTTCAACTACCCAATAAAGTGGTCAGAAATTGGCCATTTCACCAATTTCATGCAAAATAAAAAAGATGTCAATTTCAAAATAGGGTCCAGAATAAACACTGCAGACATTCCTTTGCATTAATTATAGCAGCAGCATTCAATAAATCCATTGAATCTTCTACCTTCCCATCAATTCTCAAAATAGCTAGGGTCACCCCGATTCACAAAGGAGGTGACCAAACTGACTTGAATAATTATAGACCAATCTCAAATTTACCACTGCTTTCTAAAATCTTCGAAAAATTAATTCATAGACAGATCTATTCCTACCTCGTCTCACACAATGTACTCAATACCTGTCAATTTGGATTCAGGACTAACAAGAGCACAACATGGATGAAGACAAACAAGCTTACTCTCAATAGTGACAAGACCTACTTCATTCAGTTTGGAAACAAAGCCACAAATGTCCCACTTAACATAACGCTCAATGGTTCACCCATCACAAGACTCACAGAGGGAAAATTCCTAGGAATCCACCTTGACAGTAGTCTTAAATTCCAAACACACATACAACAAATTTTCAAGAAAATCTCAAAGACAGTAGGTATATTATAAAAGATATGCTATTATGTGCCACAACCAGCTCTCATTGCACTATATCATTCACTTATCTACCCTTATCTCACCTATGGAATCTGTGCATGGGGCTCAACAACATTAAATCACCTTAGACCACTCATAACGCAGCAAAAGGCTGCAGTCAGGATGATAACAAATTCCCACTCTAGACAGCATACTCCACCTATATTCAAAACTTTAAAACTGCTCACCGTAAAAAACATTCATACCTATTCATGTGCCTACTACATACATAAAACTCTACATGCTAATATCAACCCTCTGCTCAAAATTCTCCTCAACAACTTTAATAGGTCCCACGACCACGACACAAGACACAGATCACTATTTGACATACCCCGAGTCCATACCAACCAATGTAAAAATTCTATGCACATAAAGGGCCCCAGAATCTGGAATTCATTACCAGTAAATATTAAGTTAACCTTGTCGGAAAATCAATTCAAGACTCTTCTCAAAAATCACCTACTCACCCTATACTAAATACTCATACTGTAACAAACTTTCAAACCCTATGTTATTTTACTTAAGATAATCTCAGTTTTCTAGGTACTAGTAGGTTGGTAGACAGCAACTGTCCAGGGAGGTACTACCGTCCTGCCAAGTGAGTGTAAAACGAAAGCCTGTAATTGTTTTACATGATGGTAGGATTGCTGGTGTCTTTTTTGTGTCTCATAAACATGCAAGATTTCAGGTACATCTTGCTACTTCTACTTACACTTAGGTCACACTACACATTCATGTACAAGCATATATATACACACCCCTCTGGGTTTTCTTCTATTTTCTTACTAGTTCTTGTTCTTATTTCCTCTTATCTCCATGGGGGAGTGGAACAGAATTCTTCCTCCGTAAGCCATGCGTGTCGTAAGAGGCGACTAAAATGCTGGGAGCAAGGGACTAGTAACCCCTTCTCCTGTATATATTACTAAATGTAAAATGGGAAACTTTCGTTCTTCATTTTGGGCCACCCCGCTTTGGTGGGAAACGGCCGACGTGTTGAAAGAAGAAGTAAAAGGAGAAACTTTCGTTTTTCCTTTTGGGCCTCCCTGCCTCGGTGGGAAACGGCCGACGTGTTGAAAGAAGAAGAAGAATCTCAGTTTTATATTGTCATCCTCCTTAACACTTGTTGCAATTTCATATCATCATATTGTCATTTTAATAGTATAGTATCATCATTTGTTAATTTGAAATAAAATATATAACTAGAAGAAACTCAATAAATTTCTCTAGTATTATGTACATAGTGAATAAGTCTTTAGACTAAGCTGCCCCTAATGCCATGGCATGCCAGTGGCTCTCCTTGCATTACAGTTTTATAATTGTAACTACCAATACCTATGTATACTTGTAACTTGCAACGAAATAAAAATATTATTATTATTATTATTAAAATAAGATGTTATCTGGTAATTAGTCACGTCTTTAGGCCTCTCTTATATTACTCTTGCTTTCTATTTTGATTTTTTATTCACACAAAAAATAGATTTATTGTTATGCAGACTATTGCATTATTGTAAAAATTATATAAATAATATCTGTGCACTTGGTAAAGAATATTAGACTCACCAGTTGATGTGTTTTGGATGCGTGGCATGATTTGTTTACTTTTGAACATTGGCAAAAATCGAACATTTCCGCTACTTTGAGCTCAATTTCAAGATCGTTTTCATCATGAAACTAATCAAAATCATCTCTATTCCTGTAATATGTTTTCCATTCTATCAAATGAGACCACGAAAAAGAGAATACAACCATAAATACTATACGAAAATATACCTCAAAGTCAGCGTTTTAATCCAAAAACACGGTCAGTTTTTTTTCTCATGCACTGCGTGCTGCATTTTTTTTATACTGCTCACACTGACCACACAGACCCATTCTCTCATATGTGGGCCTACCAGCTTTCTCCCATTTGATTTGAAGCCGCTAGAATTTGTGAGTATATATACGTCCGAAACACTGGCTCGTAAGATATACGACCGAAACAGTCAAAGGGTTAAGCAAAATTGTGATCAATTCAATATAATTAGGTATTCATGTTACTTAATTACATCAATACATGTTGGGTCCTATAGCCCCATAACACCCTTGCTATTTTGAGAATTCATGGGATGGTGGAGGATTCAGTGGGTTTGTTTAAGAGTTTTGCAATAATTGGTGACAGTACATGAGAAGCTTTTTTATACATAAAAGGCAGTAAGTTATTTAGGTCTCCTGCCTTGTTCTTAAGTGTTTTGATGATGAGGGAGATTTCAGTTGGGTTAGTTGGTGATAAAAATAGAGTACAGTGGAACCCCGGTTAACGAACACCCCGGAAATCGTGCAATTATGTAAGTATAATATTGTAAGTGCTTGTGGAAGTGTATTTTTGGGGGTCTGAAATAGACTAAACTAATTGACATTTTTTCTTAAGGAAGTAAATTCGTTCGGTAATGGCACTTGAGCAGGCTTCTGCAATGAATTTTTTTCGTTAACCGGGGTTCCACTGTATTTGGGTAGTTGCCAGTGAGTTAGTCTGTTGGTTGAGTGTTTGAGCTTGGGATTCTGCTCGGTAGATTTTTTCCTACGGTCGAGAAGAAGACATTTAGTTTGTTGGCAGTATCAGTTGGTTGGAGGAGGGGTTCATCTGGTTTCGTTAGGTTGATTATTCTGTTTTTGGATATATTTTTAGTTCCTAGAATCTCAGATAATATTTTCCAGGTCTTTATCATATCACCTTTTATACTATGTAATCTGTTTTCATAATACAGTTTTTTTGACCTCCTTATCAGGCTGATTATTATTGACTAGTAACGTTTAGTCTGGTCCCTAGGTATTAGGCCCAATCAGTACTGCTTTTCATATAGGTGTTTTTTGTTAATGGATTTGAGGATGCTGTTTGTAAGCCAGGGGCTGTTAAGTCTTAGCTGTGATCTGTTTATTTTTTTAGGGCAATGCAAGTTATAGAGGTATTGGGTCTTTTTAAAAAATTATTTACACTTTCATCAATATCTGGGTTGATTGCTAGCTCGTTTTGCCAGTCAGTGTTACTCATTGCTGTAATAGTTATTAATAGATGACTCATTATATAGTCAGAAGGTGATTTTAGTTGTGTCTTGAGGCAATTTACCTAGGTTGGTTTTGAGAAAGGTAGGATAGTGGTCAGTGGTGTTATCTGTGATTATGTCTGATTTTAACCCTTTGGGGGTTGACAGGCCTTCTCTGAAACGTGTTCCTGGGGTCAAATTTTTTTTGGAAAAAAATTTTTTTTTTTTTCTTATGAAATGATAGAGAATCTTTTTCCGATCATAACGCCACCAAAATTATGAAATTTGATCGAAAACTAACGGAATTATGCTTTTGCGAAGTTCGCGGTATCTATGACACTGACGCATCAGCGATTTCACCCACTTCAAGCCCTATTTTCGACAAATTCCAATGTTTCAGTCTCCTAAAATTATAGCTATTTCGCTAGAACTCCATTTCTTCTATCGATTGAGTACAAGAAACCGCCTGTTTACCAATTTCATCTACCCAAAATAGTGGTCAGAAAATGCCAATTTTCCAATTTCACACAAATTTCAAACGATGCCAATTTAAAATGAGGTCCAGAGTAAACAAGGCAGACATTCCTGGCACTAAAATAACATGTTCTCTGTTCATTAGCCACGTCTCCAGGCCCCTGTTCCATTACTTTTGCTTTCCATTTTGAATTTTTATTCTCACAAAAATAGAAGATTTACTGTTAAGTATACAACTGCATCATTGTAAAATGGTATAAATAATATCTCAGCACTTGTGCATGAATATAAGACTCACCAGTTGATGCGTATTGGATGTATGGTGTGATTTGTTTACTCTTGAACATCGTCAAAAATCGAATATTTTCGCTACTTTGAGCTCAATTTCAAGGTACTTGTCATTGTCATACCAATCAAAATCATCTCTAGTTCTGTAATATATCTTCCATTCTATCAAATGAGACCAAGAAAACGAGAATACATCAATAAATACCATACGAAAATCGACTGCAAAATCGCGGTTTTAATTGAAAAAAAACAGTCAGAATTTTTTTTTTCTTATTATGCAGTGTGTGCTGCAGGATTTTTTTTATACTGCGCACACTGACCACACAGACCCATTCTTTCATATGTATGCCTACCAGACGTTTTCTGCTTAAATTGAGGCCGCTAGAATTTGGGCGTCCTAGTACGGCACCAACCCCTATTCGTAAAATGTACTAGTACGGCACCGACCCCGAAAGGGTTAATGGGGATATTGTGTTTGTTCAGATGTGGTCTAGTAAGGAGACACTAGTCTCCGAAATTCTTGTAGGTTTTGTTACTGTTGACAGAAGTAAGCAGCTGCTCATAGTGTTTGTGAATTCATTTACTTGTGGGTCCTGGTCATGTAGGAGGTTTACATTGAAGTTGCCTGTGATAATCAGATGGTGTTTGTTCATATGTGCATCAATTATCATGCTTCTTAATTTTTCAATAAATAAGTAAATATTGGACTGAGGTACTCTGTAGGTAGTTCCAACTGTTAGGGTTTTTTAAGGTGTTTAGATTTAAATTTAGCTATAATGTATTCTCCATGTTCATCCCTTGTGCAAATATTATTTATACATTCAAGTTCATCCACCTGTTCCACCTCCTTGTTGGTCTGGCCTACAGTTGTGTATGGCTGTGTAGCCAGGGATGGCATAGATATCTGTACCACCAGGCTTTAGCCAGGTTTCAGTGAGAGCAATGATAGACGTATTGGCATTTAGGGAATTGAGTAATGCTAGGAGGTCATCGTAGTGTTTGCTTAAGGATCTGACATTGTAGTTAAAAACGGTAATGTTGTTATTTGCTCTGAGTAGTGTCCTCGCTTGATCTGCTGTATAATAAGAGCAGTTGCTGCTAGGGTTATGTAAGTCATTTACTAAGAGGTTGATATCAGGATCAATGTTTGTAATCATAAGATAAGTTTGATTCTGGATGCTTAACTTTAGAATAATGTAGGATGCTTAACTTAGGAATAAAGTAAGATTAAGGATGCCTAATTGGCAGAGTGAAGTTGACTGTTGGGGTTGTTGACTTGAATACTATAACACCAAAAATGAAAGAAATCGGACGATAAATAACAGAGTTCACTTCTCAGCCATTAGCTGCCCCTTAGCAGTATATTTTTGTATGGTTTTTATGGTTATATTCTCGGTTTTTTGGTCCCATTTGATAGAATGGAAGATATATTACAGAAATAGATATGATTTTGATTGGTTTCATGGCGAAAAGTACCTTAAAATTGAGCTCAAAGTAGCGAAATGTTCGATTCTTTGGCAGTGTTCAGAGTAAACAAATGATGTCACCGTCCAATACATGTCCGACTGGCCAGTCCAATACACAGTCACAAATAGGTTGACATTATTTATACAATTACAGTGGAACCCCGAGTTTCGGCCACCCCGAGTAATGGGCCACTTCGAGTTTTGGTCGCTTTTTTCGGCCGAATTTTGTCCCGACTTTCGGCCGTTGCCCTGACTTTTGGCCGGCGTACCAGACCTATCTGCCTGCCCGTGCAGGTGTCATGAGCCAGTCTAGCTTTGTTTATCCTTGAGTGAACATTACCCTGAGTGCTCATCCAAACATTTCACAATAAATTCATTGTGTTTAGTGCTTGTTTATTGATTGTGACTGTCAAATAAGCCACCATGGGCCCAAAGAAACTTCATAGTGGCAGCCCTTTGGTAAAGAAAGTGAGAAACACGATAGAATTGAAGAAAGAAATTGTAGCAAAGTACCAAAGTGGAAGAGGAAGAGAGAGGGGAGAATGTGCCTTCTTCAGTGATTCTATGATATGTACGATACTAAAGCAGCACGAGTTGATAAAGGCTATAGAGCCAGCCAGCGGTAAAGTGTAGCAAGTAAGTTAAGCGATTAATCAGTATAAAAAGGACAGCACGAAACTGACTCCTCCAATGTTGTTGGAGTTATATAGGGCGACTGACAACACTGCTGTCTCTGGCGGCCATCACCACCACTATGTAAGGCTTATCTTTCAGTGGCCCTTATATACCCAACAACAAACAACACAGGAACACTCGTCGGTTAGGGGAGAGAGACGTATGACTTATTTTATTCATTCTAGAGTATATATCATGTTTCTATGTTATTAATATTGTTTATTATGTTATATTAGATGAATTGTGCTAGATAAATAAGCCGTAGAGTTGATATTTGTGTCATATTGAGGGACTATCTTGTCCTGCCTCCAAACAAATTCTCCTGCGCCTCTCATACTCCAACAAGTCTTCAATAAAGGTAAAACTGATTTAAATGTTCATTTATCCATTAAAATTAGTGCTTTATATTTATTTCTAATTGTTTCTGTATGTAAAACTATAGTATTTATTCTTTAAAAAAATGAATTTTTTTGTGAATATTTTTGGGTGGAACGGATTAATAGGATTTACGTACATTATGTATTTCTTATGGGAAATATTGCTTTAACTTTCGGTCGTTTCGAGTTTAGGCCTAGCTCCTGGAACGGATTATGACTGAAACTCGGGGTTCCACTGTATTACAATAATGCAGTAGTCTGCATAACAGTAAATCTTCTATTTTTTGTGTGAATAAAAATTTCAAATGGTAAGCAAGAGTAATATAAGAGGGGCCTGGAGATGTAACTAATGAACAGAGAAAATGTTATTTTAGTGCCAGGAATGTCTGCATTGTTTATTCTGGACCCTATTTTGAAATTGGCATGTTTTGAAATGTGTGAAATTGGCCAGATTGCCAATTTCTGACCCCTTTATTGAGTAGTTAAAAAAGGTGAATGGGGGGTTTCTTGTACTCAGTCGATAGAATAGAAGCAAGTTTATTCAGGTATACACAAATACAGTTACATAGATTATCATACATAGCAGCGTATGTATAGAGAACATAGGATAACCCAAAGAAGTCAAAGTGACTTATTTCCAGTATCTGGCTTGGTCTTGCCATACAGTGGACCCCCGGTTATCGGCCATAATCCATTCCAGAAGATCGGCCTAAATCCGAAAAGGCCGAAAACTGAAGTAATATTTCCCATAATGTAAATTAATGTAAATACAATTAATCTGTTCCAGACACCCAAAAGTATTAAAAAAATATTTTTTTTTTACATGAAATGTACATTTATCTACATACACAGAAAACAATGAGACATGAAGAATAAAACAATAATAACATGACACTTACCTTTATTGAAGAGTTGTTGATGTGTGGAAGACGGGAGGAGGGGTAGAGGATGGAAGAGTTACTATTGTTTGGAAGGGGAATCCCCTTCCATAAAGACTTCAGGTAGCAAGTCCTTTTTTGGATGATGACTAACAAACTTACTCTCAATATTGATAAAACCTATTTTTTCAGTTTGGGAACAGAGCTACAAACGCACCACTTAACATAATGATAAACGGGTCCCCTATCACAAAACTCACAGAGGAAAAATTCTTAGGAATCCATCTTGACAGTGGCCTCAAATTTCAGACACATATACAACAAATTTCCAAGAAAGTCTCAAAGACCGTGGGAATACTATCCAAGATACGGTACTATGTTCCACAACCAGCTCTCCTTACCCTATATCACTCACTCATTTACCTCTACCTCACCTATGGAATCTGCGCATGGGGCTCTACATCAATAACTCATCTCAGACCACTAATAACACAACAAAAGGCAACAGTTAGAATGATAACAAATTCACACTCCAGACAACATACTCCACCAA
The DNA here is from genome assembly GCA_009830355.1 of Cherax destructor. Lineage (NCBI taxonomy): Eukaryota > Metazoa > Arthropoda > Malacostraca > Decapoda > Parastacidae > Cherax > Cherax destructor. The sequence goes on from WNWK01014030.1 coordinate 37,936, forward strand.
TATTCAAAAACCTAAACTTACTCACCATACAAGACATTCATACTTTTTACTGTGCCTATTACATACATAGAACACTCTATGCAAATATTAACCCACCACTCAAACTTCTCCTTACCAATTTTAACAGGACACATGACCATAACACTAGACACAGATCACTCCTCGATGTTCCCGTGTCCATCTAACACTATGTAAAAACTCAATGCATATAAAAGGCACGAAAATTTGGAATTCATTACCTGTTATTGCCAAAGAAACCCTGCCTGTACCCCAATTCAAAACGATGCTAAAAAACCACCTTCTCACCCAAACCTAAATGCTCAATATCAAAGATTCCCAACAAAGTAGAATAATCACTTAAATGTAAAAACCTGACTAATCACTTAAATGTAAAAACCTGTTATGAATAATACATACTAAGCTAACTGTTTCTATAACATTTACATTATAATGACCACGTAAACTGTAACTGCAATGCAATTAATTGTTTTAAATTGTTATCTCACTCAATTAGTTGCATTGCTACAATTAATAAATTATTATGTTCAACTTATATTCAAATTTTATAACTTAGATACACAATTATTCTTACTTTATAAATTATCAACCATAATTTTTTTACCATGTAGTCTACTATTAATTAGTCCTAAGAATGCCCGCAATGCACAGCATATTAGGGGCTTTTGGCATGTACATCTCATTCATACCTATGTATCATGTCTATCTATGTATCATTGTACAGTGGTACCTCGACTTACGATATTTTTTCATTCCAGAATGCTGTTCAAGTGTCATTACCAAACAAATTTATCTCCTTAAGAAATGTTGTAAAATAGACTAGTCCTTTTAGACCCCCAAAATTACACTTACAAAAGCATTTAAAAAAATAAACTTACATACAAGGGTGAGTTTGGAGACCATCGTAAGTCGAGGTACCACTGTACCATGTCTAAAATAAATATTATTATTATTATTATTATTATTATAATGCCAGCTTGAGAGTCGCTGAACACCTGTCGCTCAAAAAATTATTCCAGAAACGTCTGTTTCTGGCATTTCTTTAAAATTTGCCTAAAATGAGACAAGACATTGTCATTGAACATGTCACATACACGACCTGCAACAGCTTTGTCAGGGTGATGTTCCTCCACAAATCTTTCCATCCTAGTCCACATTGCACACATCTTAATCTCAGAAAAAGGCAGCTTCTTCCATCTCTCTTCCTCCTCCTCTGAAGCAATTTCCTCAGCTGTGGTCTGTTGCTGTTGCAGATTAAGATCTTGCGGCTCTTCAGTGGTTAGCTATTCATTGTGGTCCTCCAACAACTCTTCTACATCCTCGCCACTAACCTCCAACCCCATGGACTTCCCCAATGCCACAATACATTCCACAACTGGCATAGGGTCGTCAGGGCCAGCCTCAAACCCTTCAAAATCTTTGTCGAGGACACATTCTGGTCACAATTTTCTCCAAGCAGAGTTCATCATTCTGGAAGTCACTCCCTGCCAAGCCTTATCTATAAGGTTTATGCAGTGGAGGATATTGAAGTGATCTTTCCAGAACTCTCTTAGGGTCAATTCAGAGTCCGAGGTTATGTCAAAGCACCTTAGAAACATTGCTTTGGTGTAGAGTTTTTTGAAGTTTGAAATGATCTGCTGGTCCATGGGCTGGAGGAGAGGAGTGGTATTAGGGGGCAAAAACTTCACTGTGATGAAATTAAACTCCTTCATTTGCTCTTCCAAGTCTGGAGGATGAGCAGGAGCATTGTCCATTACCAGGAGGCACTTGAGTTCCAATTTATTTTCCAGGAGGTATTTCTTCACACTGGGGCCAAACACTTCATTGAACCACTCAATGAAAATGTCCCTCGTGACCCATGCCTTACTGTTAGCCTTTCACATCACACAAATTAGCCTTGGCGACACTGTTTTTCTTGAACATTCTGGGATTTTTAGAGTGATACACCAGTAATGGCTTCACTAGCATTACCACACATCATGAGAGTTAGCCTGTCTTTCATAGGCTTGTGTCCTGGCAGTGCCTTTTCCTCCTGCGTGATGTAGGTCCTCTTTGGCATTTTCTTCCAAAAGAGGCCTGTTTTGTCACAATTGAACACTTGTTGGGGGACGAATCCTTCAGCCTCTTCATAGTCCTTGAATTCACTTATGAATTTTTCAGCCGCATGTTTTGTCTGAACTGGCAGCCTCACCATGCCTTACAACACTGTGTATGCCACTTCGCTACTTGAAATTTTCGAACCAGCCTTTGCTGGCCTTGAATTCACCTACATCAGCACTCGTTCCAGGCCTTTTCTTTACGAGATCGGCATGCAGCTGCCGTGCCTTTTCACAAATTATCGACTGCGTAACACTATCTCCTGCTAACTCTTTTTGTTTGATCCACACCAGCAACAACTTCTCAACATCTTCGATTACTTGCGATCTTTTTTGTTAGCATATTTACCCCTTTTGCAACATCAGCTTCCTTGATTTCTTTTTTCTTCGCCACAATGGAAGTGATGGTTGAATGGGCCTTCCTGTACATCCTGGAGAGCTCTGCCACACGCACTCCACTAATATTTTTCTATGATCTCTTTCTTTACTTCTATCATGTTTCTCACTTTCTTTACCAAAGGGCTGGCACTAGGAGCTTTCTTTGGGCCCATGGTGGCTTATTTAGCAGTTGCAAGCACTAAGATGAATGAAATATTAAGAAATGTATCGTATGAACGCATGAAGTGATCGTCACTCGCCGAGATACAATGCCAGACTGTCTCTGAATGGTGTTTGTGTGCCTGTGGCGGCTGGGAGGCCACTCGGACGGGTTTCATACGACTGCCGATTTCTAAGCCAAATCACGAAAATCAAGCCAATATTTTGGCAGAAAAAGTTGCCGATTTTCAAATTTCACGATATTCAAGGGGGACAAATTTCAAGGGTCCACTGTACTATGTAACGTGTTTCTTATATAATTTTGAAGAAAATATCATAGATGGATTAATGAAAATGTCTATATTAACCTAAAATAAGACATTTGATGTGCCCAAGAGTGATTATTATTACGCGTCCAATACGGCCGATTTCCGAGTTGCCAGCCGAAATTCAGGATAGAATTTTGGCCAAAAAAGCGGCCAAAATCCGATTTGGCTGATATCTGAGTGTCCACTGTATACGTATATGATTTTTGGTAAATATTTTTTTTCTTAGTTGTTTGTTGGGCTGTCTTATTGAAACTTGGGCAATGTATGATGGGAAGATGCTTCTTAACATACACCAAAAATGGAAAAAAAATTGGATGATAAATAACGGAGTTCACTTCTCAGCCATTAGCTGCCCCTTAGCGGTATATTTTCGTATGGTTTTTATGATTGTATTCTCGATTTTTTGGTCTCATTTGATAGAGTGGAAGCTATATTACAGAAACAGATATGATTTTGATTGGTTTCACCATGAAAAGTACAGTGAAACCCCGAGTTTCGGCTATCCCAACTATCGGCTACTTCAAGTTTCGGTCACTTTTTTCAGCCTAATTTTGCCCTGAGTTTCGGCCAGCGTACCAGACCTGTCCGCTTGCGCGCCTCGCTGCGCAGGCGCCGTGAGCCAGTCTAGCTTTGTTTACCCTTGAGTGAACATTATCCTGCGCACTCATCCAAACATTTCACAATAAATTCATTGTATTTAGTGATTGTTTATTGATTGTGACTGTGAAATAAGTCATCATGGGTGACAGCTAACCACTGAAGAGCTGTAAGAGCTTCATCTGGAACAGCATCAGACCACAGTTGAGGAACTTGCTTCACAGGAGGAGAAGGAGGAAGAGGGAGTGAAGGAGGTGGCTTCTTCAGTGCTTAAGGACATGTGTGGAATAACCTGCAAAGTTTCGTGGAGAAATACCACCCTGAGCAAGCCGAAACAACCCATCTCTGCAACATGTTCAGTGACAAAACAATGTCCCATTTTAGGGACATCTTAAAGAGGCGCCGGAAACAGAGCACTCTTGACAGTTATTTTATGCGACAGGGGTCTAGTGACTCTCAAGCTGGTCCTAGTGGCATTAAAAGGCAAAGGGAAGTAATCTCAGAGAGAGACTTGTTCTGAAGCCCTTATGGAGGGGGATTTCCCTTCCAAACAATGAGTGCTCCCTCCCCCTCTCCTCCCTATCTTCCAGATGCCAGCAAGTCTCTTCAATAAAGGTAAGTAAATGTTATTTAAAATGTTTATTTAACCCGTAAACAGTCCACACGTATATATACGTTAGTACTGCTACTGCCCCAAACGTTTATATTTACGTTTTATTTTTCCTGCCTCCAAATTTGGCACGATTGGCCTGAGATGCCTGGTCAGCATAGAATGGGTATTAGCCCTTGGTGTGCGCTGCATTTAAAAAATCTGGGACCACTTAGTATGTTGTGGGAGCTCCAGTTCAATTAAGCGCCAGCTAGAGCAAACAGCGCGGCAAACACATGGGATTCACTGATGTCATGTACAGTCATACCTCGGTTAACGATATTAATCCGTCAGAGAGGGCGTATCTGTAACCGAATCAATCGTTAACCGAATCAATTTTCCCCATAAGAAACAATGGAAATAAAATTAATCCGTTCCAGACTTCCAAAAGTAGTAAAATAAAATATTTTTTAGAACTTTTTGACATTAAATAATACACAATTTAATGAACATTAAAGAAATTACATGTAAATATAGTACAATAACATCTCACATTTATTGAAGAGTTGTTGATGTGTGGAGGGACGGGAGGAGGGGAAAGGATGGAGTATAGTATGCTAGTGTTTGGAAGGGAATCCTTCCATGCCACACCTGCATGAATCTACTCCCTGCATAATGCACACTCCTGCATGAATGCTACACTCCCTGCATGAATGCTACACTCCTCATGAATGCTCACTCCCTGCATGAATGCTCACTCCTGCATGAATGCTACACTCCTGCATGAATGCTCACTCCTGCATGAATGCTACACTCCCTGCTGATGCTCACTCCCTGCATGAATGCTGCACTCCTGCATGCCTGCTCACTCCCTGCATGAATGCTACACTCCTGATGCCTGCTCACTCCTGCATGAATGCTACACTCCTGCATGATGCTACACTCCTGCATGAATGCTACACTCCCTGCATGAATGCTACACTCCTGCATGAATGCTGCACTCCTGCATGAATGCTGCACTCCTGCATGAATGCTACACTCCCTGCATGAATGCTACACTCCTGCATGAATGCTGCACTCCCTGCATGCCTGCTACACTCCCTGCATGAATGCTACACTCCCTGCATGAATGCTACACTCCCTGCATGAATGCTACACTCCCTGCATGCCTGCTACACTCCCTGCATGCCTGCTACACTCCCTGCATGAATGCTGCACTCCTGCATGAATGCTACACTCCCTGCATGAATGCTACACTCCCTGCATGAATGCTACACTCCCTGCATGCCTGCTACACTCCTGCATGAATGCTGCACTCCCTGCATGAATGCTGCACTCCCTGCATGAATGCTACACTCCCTGCATGAATGCTACACTCCCTGCATGATGCTACACTCCCTGCATGAATGCTGCACTCCTGCATGAATGCTACACTCCCTGCATGAATGCTACACTCCCTGCATGAATGCTACACTCCCTGCATGAATGCTACACTCCCTGCATGATGCTACACTCCCTGCATGAATGCTCACTCCCTGCATGAATGCTCACTCCCTGCATGATGCTACACTCCCTGATGAATGCTACACTCCCTGCATGCCTGCTACACTCCTGCATGAATGCTCACTCCTGCATGAGTCTAAACTCCCTGCATGCCTGCTACACTCCCTGCATGAATGCTGCACTCCCTGCATGCCTGCTACACTCCCTGCATGAATGCTACACTCCCTGCATGAATGCTACACTCCCTGCATGAATGCTACACTCCCTGCATGATGCTACACTCCCTGCATGCCTGCTACACTCCCTGCATGCTGCTACACTCCTGCATGCTGCTACACTCCTGCATGAATGCTACACTCCCTGCATGAATGCTACACTCCTGCATGGTAACTTGCTGCACTCCCTGCATGAATGCTACACTCCTGCATGAATGCTACACTCCCTGCATGAATGCTACACTCCCTGCATGAATGCTACACTCCTGCATGTGCCTGCATGCCTCCTGCATGAATGCTACACTCCTGCATGAATGCTACACTCCCTGCATGAATGCTACACTCCCTGCATGAATGCTACACTCCTCATGAATGCTACACTCCTGCATGAATGCTACACTCTTTATCACAGGGCTGGCACTAGGAGCTTTCTTTGGACCCATGGTAGCTTATTTAGCAGTTGCAAGCACTAAAAACAGTGGAATAATGATAATATATTGGTATGAATGCGTGGGTGGTGGTCGCTCACTTGTAAACAATATCACACTGACGCTCCCTGGAGTGCCCGCACAGCTGGGCGTCATGCAGATGCGTCCGTGACGAATATCGTAAACCGAAGCAATCATCGTAAACCGAGTCAATATTTTGACGTAAAAATGCATCGCTGACCGAATTTATCGTTATCCGATGCCATCGTTAACCGAGGTATAACTGTAGTATTAACTCTCCCATTTTAAGTGGAAAGTGATGTTGAACCCGAGTTTAGTGGCTCTGAGGTGGATATGGCCATAAGTGGTCGAGGAAATATAAAAAACCTTGATAATAACCCATGTGCAACATTTGTGCAACATCCTTTTAGAATGTCTTGCAACCTATGCCTGACTATCTATCTCTGACTCTGTCTATCTCTGTCTCACAGGTACACAAATACAATTATACATAGTGTAAATTTCCTAGGATAACCCAAAAAATCCAGACAAAGTGCTTGTAGATATACAGTGGTACCTCGAGTTACGATATTTTTTCGTTCGAGAATGCTGTTCAAGTGCCATTACCAAACGAATTTATCCCCATAAGGAATAATGTAAAATAGACTAGTCCTTTTACACCCCCAAAAATATACTTACAAAAGCATTTAAAAAAATAAACTTACATAAAAGGGCGATTTTGGGGACCATCGTAACTCGAGGTACCACTGTAATGTGTAAACATGACTGGCAAATACGTATTTACACTTGCTCAGGAACCAGACGTTTTGGTTCAGGAGTGGATCTCTCTGAGATGGGAGAGCTAGTTGCTAGATGGACAGACAGATAGAGAGCTTGACAGACAGAGAGCTTGACAGACAGACAGAGAGCTTGACAGACAGACAGAGAGCTTGGCAGACAGACAGATAGAGAGCTTGGCAGACAGACAGATAGAGAGCTTGGCAGACAGACAGATAGAGAGCTTGGCAGACAGACAGATAGAGAGCTTGGCAGACAGACAGATAGAGAGCTTGGCAGACAGACAGATAGAGAGCTTGGCAGACAGACAGATAGAGAGCATGGCAGACAGATAGAGAGCTTGGCAGACAGACAGATAGAGAGCTTGGCAGACAGACAGATACAGAGAGCTTGGCAGACAGACAGATACAGAGAGCTTGGCAGACAGACAGATACAGAGAGCTTGGCAGACAGACAGATACAGAGAGCTTGAAAGACACAGATAGACAGAGTTTGACAGACAGATATGGTTGTGTAACAGTGAAAACAGAGGGGGATGTTCATCAAATGTCACCCCTTATCTTATCACTGCACCCTCGCGTACGCTCATCAAATGTCACCAATTATCTTATCTTATCACTGTCAGCAGTGGAATGACTTGTTTTACATCATGCTTCAAGGGAACTTATTATTCTTATTATTATTATTATTTTCATTATTCTTATTATTATTCCTTTTATTATTATTATTATTTTTATTATTATTATTTTTTATTAGCATATTGGCCGATTCCCACCAAGGCAGGGTGGCCCGAAAAAGAAAAACTTACATCATTCACTCCATCACTGTCTTGCCAGAGGGGTGCTTTACACTACAGTTATAAAACTGCAACATTAACACCCCTCCTTCAGAGTGCAGACACTGTACTTCCCATCTCCAGGACTCAAGTCCGGCCTGCCAGTTTCCCTGAATCCCTTCATAAATGTTACTTTGCTCACACTCCAACAGCACGTCAAGTATTAAAAACCATTTGTCTCCATTCACTTCTATCAAATACGCTCACACATGCTTGCTGGAAGTCCAAGCCCCTCGCACATAAAACCTCCTTTACCCCCTCCCTCCAACCTTTCCTAGGCCGACCCCTACCCCACCTTCCCTCCACTACAGATTTATACACTCTCGAAGTCATTCTGTCTCGTTCCATTCTCTCTGCATGTCCGAACCACCTCAATAACCCCTCCTCAGCTCTCTGGATAATAGTTTTGGTAATCCCGCACCTCCTCCTAATTTCCAAACTCTGAATTCTCTGCATTATATTCACTCCACACATTGACCTCAGACATGACATCTCCACTGCCTCCAGCCTTCTCCTCGTTGCAACATTCATCACCCATGCTTCACACCCATATAAGAGTGTTGGTGTAACTATACTCTCATACATTCCCCTCTTAACTTCCATGGACAAAGTTCTTTGTCTCCACAGACTCCAAAGTGCTCCACTCACCCTTTTTTTATCATCAATTCTATGATTCACCTCATCCTTCATAGACCCATCTGCTGACATGTCCACTCCCAAATATCTGAATACATTCACTTCCTCCATACTCTCTCCCTCCAATCTGATATCCAATCTTTTGTCACCTAATCTTTTTGTTATCCTCATCACCTTACTCTTTCCTATATTCACTTTTAATTTTCTTCTTTTACACACCCTACCAAATTCATCCACCAACCTCTGCAACTTCTCTTCAGAATCTCCCAAAAGCACAGTGTCATCAGCAAAAAGCAACTGTGACAACTCCCACTTTGTATTTGATTCTTTATCTTTTAACCCCACACCTCTTGCCAAGACCCTCGCATTCACTTCTCTTACAACCCCATCTATAAATATATTGAACAACCACGGTGACATCACACATCCTTGTCTAAGGCCTACTTTTTCTGGGAAATAGTCCCCCTCCCTCCTACACACACTAACCTGAGCCTCACTATCCTCATAAAAACTCTTCACTGCTTTCATTAACCTACCTCCTATTCCATACACCTGCAACATCTGCCACATTGCCCCCCTATCCACCCTATCATATGCCTTTTCCAAATCCATAAATGCCACAAAAACCTCTTTACCCTTATCCAAATACTGTTCACCTATATGTTTCACTGTAAACACTTGGTCTACACACCCCCTACCTTACCTAAAGCCCCCTTGTTCATCTGCTATCCTGCTTTCTGTCTTACTCTTAATTCTTTCAATAATAACTCTACCATACACTTTACCAGGTACACTCAACAGACTTATTCCCCTATAATTTTTGCACTCTCTTCTGTCCATTTTGCCTTTATACAAAGGAACAATACACGCTCTCTGCCAATCCCTAGGTACCTTACCCTCTACCATACATTTATTAAATAATAGCACCAGCCACTCCAAAACTATATCCCCACCTGCTTTTAACATTTCTATCTTTATCCCATCAATCCCAGCTGCCTTACCCCCTTTCATTCTACCCACTGCCTCACAAACTTCCCCCACACTCACAACTGGCTCTTCCACACTCCTACAAGATGTTATTCCTCCTTGCCCTATACACAAAATCACAGCTTCCCTATCTTCATCAACATTTAACCCTTAAACTGTCCACACGTAGATATACGTTCACGTGCGTACTGCCCCAAACGTAGTTCTACGTTTTATTTTTCATTCCTTCAAATTTAGTGCGATAGGCCTGAGTCGCCTAGACATGAGAGAATGGATCTGCGCCCTCAGTGTGCGCAGTATTAAAAAAATCTGGGACCACTTAGTACCTTGTGGGAGCACCAGTTCAATTGAGTGCCAGCTAGAGCAAATACTGTGGCAAACACCAGGGATTCACTGATGTCATGTCGCATTAACACTCCCCTTATAAGAGGAAAGTAAAAATAGGTTAGATAAATACATGAGTGGCTGTGGGTGGGTGTGAGTTGGACCTGACTAGCTTGTGCTACTAGGTCTGATGCCATGCTCCTTCCTTCAGAGGATGTGACCTGACTAGGTGGGTTATTGGTCTAAGCTGGGGGGTGACATGGACATGCCTTGCATGGGCCAGTAGGCCTCCTGCAGTGTTCCTTTGTTCTTATGTATTCGGCAGGCTGGCTGGCTTTGGCTGTCTCTGGCTGTCTCTCTATCTGTCTATAACTCTGTCTATATCTTTGTCTGTCTATATCTTTGTCTGTCTATATCTTTGGCTGTCTGTATCTTTGTCTGTCTATATCTTTGTCTGTATCTATATGTCCTATCTCTCTCTCTCTCTCACATGTACACATAAGTACAGTTATTATACATAGTGTAAATTACCTAGGATAACCCAAAAATTCCAGGCAAAGTGCTATACAATGCCTTATATCTACATAAGGCATAATAAGCATGACTGGCAAGTAATACGCATCATCACTTCTGCATCGTGTATAATACCTGTTGGCTTACGAGCTGCACTCTGAGACTGAGACAAGCAGACGGAAAGACACACACACACACAGGCAGACAGAAAGACAGATAAGTAGAGTTAAACAGAAATAAGCAGAGCTTGACAAACAGACAGACAGATACAGGCAGACAGACAGACAGATAGACAGACAGACAGATAGATAGACAGACAGGCAGACAGATAGACATTGAAAAAGGGAGGGTTCCCTCCAGCACTGCTGACATTTATCAAATGTCACTGGGCTGTCAAGAGTTATCTGACACTTGTCAACACACCATTCTTCAAGGAGTTTCATATACTCCAGGCACACAGGCAGACAGAAAGACAGATAAGCAGAGCTAGACAGACACAGACAGAGATACAGACAGATACAGACAAACAGATTCATACAGACAGATAGACAGATAGACAGACAGATAGATAGACAGACAGACAGACACAGATAGATAGATAGATAGATAGATACAGAGTGAAAGAGCAAGGGTTCCCTGCACACATTCATTCATCAATGTCACTGCCTTATCAGTAGTTATCTGGCAATTGTCATAACACCATTCTTCAAGGAGTTTCATATATACTCCTGGATGTCTAAAACATTGCTGGGACCTATAAATACTTCGTATATATATATAGACAATAGTAAATGACCAAGGTAGGCGAAAATGTTCACCTGTTGGTGTGATTGTGACTATTTGAGTACTATTTCAGTACATAATATTAGTGTTAGAACAAAGATTGGCTATGAAATCACAGGAACTATTGTAAATTGTAATTATCAGAACATAAAAATTATATAAATTAAAATGAAAACTAGAAAAAAAAGTATATCGGCAATACTTCTGCAAGCAGCAGGACTTGATGTTGCTGTCAGGTGAGCATCCAGCACCAAATTGGCGGGCTTATATCTCGGTAAGTACTGGCCCTAAACTTTTTTTTTTTAGCCTATCCTGTTTATAAAAATGCGCTCTTCATTTTAAAAAAAAATTTTTTTTTTTTTTTTTTTTTCAAAATATTCGGTGCAGTACGCAGGTGAACGTATATCTACGTGTGGACAGTTTAAGGGTTAACAACTCATCAAAATATTCCTTCCATCTTCCCGATACCTCTAACTCTCTATTTAATAACTCTCCTCTCCTATTTTTAACTGTCAAATCCATTTGTTCCCTAGGCTTCCTCAACTTATTAATCTCACTCCAAAACTTTTTCTTATTTTCAACAAAATTTGTTGATAACATCTCGCCCACTCTTTCATTTGCTCTCTTTTCACATTGTTTCACCACTCTCTTAACCTCTCTTTTTCTCTCCATATACTCTTCCCTCCTTGCATCACTTCTACTTTGTAAACCCTCTCATATGCTAACTTTTTCTCCCTTACTACTCTCTTTACATCATCATTCCACCAATCGCTCTTCTTCCCTCCCGCACCCACTCGCCTGTAACCACAAACTTCTTCTGAACACTCTAACACTACATTTTTAAATCTACCCCATACATCTTCGATCCCATTGCCTACACTCTCACTAGCCCATCTATCCTCCAATAGTTATTTATATCTTACCCTAACTGCCTCCTCTTTTAGTTTATAAACCTTCACCTCTCTCTTACTTACTGCTTCTATTTTCCTTGTATCCCATCTACCTTTTACTCCCACTGTAGCTATAACTAAAAAGTAATCTGATATATCTGTGGCCCCTCTATAAACATGTACATCCTGAAGTCTACTCAACAGGCTTTTATCTACCAATACGTAGTCCAACAAACTACTGTCATTACGCCCTACATCATATCTTGTATACTTACTTATCCTCTTTTTCTTAAAATATGTATTACCTATAACTAAACCCCTTTCTATACAAAGTTCAATCAAAGGGCTCCCATTATCATTTACACCTGGCACCCCAAACTTACCTACCACACCCTCTCTACATGTTTCTCCTACTTTAGCATTTAGGTCTCCTACCACAATTATTCTCACTTGGTTCAAAAGTTCCTATACATTCACTTAACATCTCCCAAAATCTCTCTCTCTCCTCTACACTCCTCTCTTCTCCAGGTGCATACACGCTTATTATGACCCACTTTTCACATCCGACCCTTATTTTAATCCACATAATCCTTGAATTTACACATTTATATTCCCTCTTCTCCTTCCATAACTGTTCCTTCAACATTATTGCTACCCCTTCCTTAGCTCTAACTCTCTCAGATACTCCTGACTTAATCCCATTTATTTCTCCCCACTGAAACTCACCTATCCCCTTCAGCTTTGTTTCGCTTAGGGCCAGGACATTCAACTTCTTTTCATTCAGCAATCATCTCTTTCTTATCATCCGCACTACATCCACACACATTCAAACAACCCAGTTTTATAAAGTTTTTCTTCTTCTCTTTTTTAGTAAATGTGTACAGGTGAAGGGGTTACTAGCCCATTGCTCCCGGCATTTTAGTCGCCTCATATGACACGCATGGCTTACGGAGGAAAGATTCCTTTCCACTTTTCAATGGACAATAGAGAAAATAAAAAGAACAAGAGCTATTAAGAAAAAGAAGAACAACCTAGATGTGTGTATGTATATATATATGCATGTGCATGCCTGTGTAGTGTGACCTAAAGTGTAAGTAGAAGTAGCTAGATATACCTGTTATCCAGCGTGTTTATGAGACAGAAAAAAGACACCAGCAATCCTACCATCATGTAAAACAGTTTCAGGTTTCTGTTTCACAGTCACCTGGCAGGACGGTAGTACCTCCCTGGGTGGTTTCTGTCTACCAACCTACTACTCCCACGTATGCAAAACATTGCTGGAACCTATAAATACTTTGTATATATTCCTAGACATTAGTAAATGACCAAAGCAGGTGTAAATGTCCACCTGTCAGTGTGTTTGTGACAATTTGAGTACAATTTCAGTACCTAATATTAGTCTTAGAACAAAGAACTACTATAAATTGTAATTATCAGAACATAAAAAATAAATAAAATAATATAAAAATGAGAAAAAAAGGTATATCGGCAACACTTCTGCAAGCGGCAGGTCTCGATGTTGCCGTAACGTGAGCATTCAGTGCCAACTTCTCGACCTCATATATCGATAAGTACTGTGCCTAAAATTTTTTTTTTATGCTACAGTGGACCCTCGCCATTCAAATTTAATCCATTCCAGGAGCTTTTTCTTAACGTGAAATGTTCGAAAGGCGATTTAATTTTTCCCATAAGAAATAATGGAAATACAATTAATCCGTTCCTGCTGTCAGGAGGCATGACAAAATAGTACTTCACTGTGAAGCTATTATCAACTCGACAGCTTATTTATCTATCACAATTCATCTAATATGACATAATAAACAATATAAATAACATAAAAACCTGATATACAATCTAGAATGAATAAAATATGTATGTCATTACGAATGTGGTGGCTGGGAAGGATGGTGGTGGCGAGCATTCTCGCTACAGCTGTGAAAACATCTTCCCATTCTTTCCTCCTTCAGACGTGTTAGTATAAGAGAAAACGGAGTTTGTAATGCTATCTGCATTAGATCACTTCCAGTCAGCTTCAAGTAGTGAACAGAAATCGTACGTGTCAGGCTAGTAACAGCAACAACAACAACTGGTTTGTTTACAAAACTCCCTCCCAAACCTTCATTTAATCTTGTTTACTCACCACTGCCTCTCACCACTGCCTCTCACCACTGCCTCTCACCACTGCCTCTCACCACTGCCTCTCACCACTGCCTCTCACCACTGCCTCTCACCACTGCCTCTCACCACTGCCTCTACCACCACTGCCTCTCACCACTGCCTCAACCACCACTGCCTCTACCACCACTGCCTCTACCACCACTGCCTCTACCACTGCCTCTCACCACTGCCTCAACCACCACTGCCTCTACCACCACTGCCTCTTACCACTGTCTCAACCACCACTGCCTCTCACCACTGCCTCAACCACCACTGCCTCTCACCACTGCCTCTACCACCACTGCCTCTACCACTGCCTCTACCACTGCCTCTACCACCACTGCCTCTCACCACTGCCTCAACCACCACTGCCTCAACCACCACTGCCTCAACCACCACTGCCTCTCACCACTGCCTCTACCACCACTGCCTCTCACCACTGCCTCTCACCACTGCCTCAACCACCACTGCCTCACCACTGCCTCAACCACCACTGCCTCACCACTGCCTCAACCACCACTGCCTCTCACCACTGCCTCTACCACCACTGCCTCAACCACCACTGCCTCAACCACCACTGCCTCTCACTACTGCCTCTCACTACTGCCTCTCACCACTGCCTCTCACCACTGCCTCTCACCACTGCCTCTCACCACTTCCTCTACCACCACTGCCTCTCACTTAATGAACAAACTCCAAACAATTATAATTAAGTGTGAAATGTCTGGACGAGCGTGCAGGGTATTGTTCTCTCGAGTGTAAACAACGAAGGACTGGCTCTCCAAGCGCCTGGGCGGACAGGTGATGGACACACTTGTT
>WNWK01014031.1:0-52981 GCA_009830355.1 Cherax destructor
AGGACCGTGTCGATGGCCTGGTGATACAGTGGTGCTCCCAGGAGGGTACTGTTGGATGGAGTGGTAGTAGAGACTTCTGGGAGTATTGTTCGCACAGCATTGATTATTTCCTTGTTCGTTGTGATGATTTCACACTTTGAGGGATTGAGGATGAGTCCTAAGGCTTCTACCTGTGTCTTCACCCGTTGTAGGTCCTCTAACAGTGACTTCCCAGTACCCGCCAGAGTGCCATCATCCAGGTACCAGATGTTGAGCTCGCTGCGTAGGCTGGAAGTTAGTTCTCTTACTGCCAATAAGAAGAGAAGTGGAGCAAGTGGATCACCCTGCTGAACACCCTCAGATGAGGGAATTTCATGTTCACCAAACAAAAGAGTTGAGGGTTTGCTGTAGCCAGCTGAAATGAAGAAAAAGAGACTGGGGAACCGATCCCGAACGGCTGGCAAGACCACATCTCTCTTCACCATATTAAAGTCAAGTTTGACTACTGCCTTGTCTTCTGGTAAGTCCCTGATGTAGGCCCTTGCCGCATGAGCTGCGGCTTCACTGCCTTGAGAGACCCCAAAGCCCAGTTGGTGTGGCTGGAGTAAACTGGCAGCTTCTAGGCGAATGTTTCTTACTGCTGCTTTGGCAACGAGACGGCGAAGGGTGTTACCAACAGCAATGGGTCTGATTCCCCCATCCTTCTTCTTCAAGGCGCATAATGAGGCTCCAGAAAAGAAAGGATTAATTTCTTCTGGGATTCGCCCAGCCAGGCAGTTGTTGACAAAAGTTGTTAATTCGGTGAGGAGAATTGATGTAGATGCTCCGAGTACTGGATTTACCGTCTCTTTGAGGTGTTGTGGTCGAATTCCAGTGTAACCTCCTGCAGATCCTGCTGGAAATGGAAATGACACTATCGCCTTATATATATATATATATATATATATATATATATATATATATATATATATATATATATATATATATACACACACAATTTCAGATTAGAGCAGGACTCGAACCTGAGCAGCACTCGGCATTAAAGTACACAGTATTTACACCACACAGCCAGATTCTGAATAAGTGCGGGAACCCAGTAGATACCTGGCATTGCTTCCCACACCTTGGAGCACTGGTTGGTACATGTTGCAGGATGAGAGGAAACAACTGGAGCACCTACCTGGTGTTCCCGAGTACAGTGTACAACTTGTGACTTCTGTTACCGTATTTATCTGGGGTCTGGTTGTGTGATTCAGTACTGTGTACATTGATGTTGTGTGGTACAGTGAATGAATGGTTCAGAGAACCGACGAGTTGGTAAATTAGACACATATGCAACACTTGGGTATCTTTAAAGATACCCAAGTGTTGCATATGTGTCTAATTTACCAACTCGTGTGGTACAGTACTGTGTACCTTGATGTTGTGTGGTACAGTACTGTGTACCTTGATGTTGTGTAGTACAGTACTGTGTACCTTGATGTTGTGTGGTACAGTACTGTGTACCTTGATGTTGTGTGGTACAGTACTGTGTACCTTGATGTTGTGTGGAACAGTACTGTGTACCTTGATGTTGTGTGGTACAGTACTGTGTATCTTGATGTTGTGTGGTACAGTACTGTGTACCTTGATGTTGTGTAGTACAGTACTGTGTACCTTCGTGTGGAGTGCTCTGGGTCGAGTCATCCTCTGCCCAGAAAAACAGTAATTAAAACTTCAAAATAACGTAAATGAAGTTATTTATATGCATGGAGAAGAGAGAAGAGACTATTCAATATAAGTGTAGTACACTCTTCAATATAAGTATAGTACACTCTTCAATATAAGTATAGTACACTCTTCAATATAAGTATAGTACACTCTTCAATATAAGTATAGTACACTCTTCAATATAAGTGTAGTACTCTCTTCAATATAAGTGTAGTACACTCTTTAATGTAAGTATAGTACACTCTTTAATATAAGTGTAGTACACTCTTTAATATAAGTGTAGTACACTCTTCAATATAAGTGTAGTACACTCTTCAATATAAGTGTAGTACACTCTTCAATATAAGTGTAGTACACTCTTCAATATAAGTATAGTACACTCTTCAATATAAGTATAGTACACTCTTCAATATAAGTATAGTACACTCTTCAATATAAGTATAGTACACTCTTCAATATAAGTGTAGTACACTCTTCAATATAAGTATAGTACACTCTTCAATATAAGTGTAGTACACTCTTCAATATAAGTGTAGTACACTCTTCAATATAAGTGTAGTACACTCTTCAATATAAGTGTAGTACACTCTTCAATATAAGTGTAGTACACTCTTCAATATAAGTGTAGTACACTCTTCAATATAAGTGTAGTACACTCTTCAATATAAGTGTAGTACACTCTTCAATATAAGTGTAGTACACTCTTCAATATAAGTGTAGTACACTCTTCAATATAAGTGTAGTACACTCTTCAATATAAGTGTAGTACACTCTTCAATATAAGTGTAGTACACTCTTCAATATAAGTGTAGTACACCCTTCAATATAAGTGTAGTACACTCTTCAATATAAGTGTAGTACACTCTTCCTCATGCATGTACAGTACTAGATTCTCCTTCAAATCAGCTTATAAAACTTTTTTATCTGCTCAACAAATCGAGAGAGAACACAAAATTAAGTCTGTAGTAGGAGAGAAAAGTGTGAGTGAAAATTATTGAGATGTGAGAGTCTAAAATGTCAGATATATTCATCAAAATTTGAACGACATTATACTTCACTAGCAAAAAGTGTAATGTATGCACTCTTACTGAACGATGATGAACATTACATTATATATATACACACACACATACACAAATAAATAAATAAGTATATATATATATATATATATATATATATATATATATATATATATATATATATGAGTGAGTGTGTGTATACTCATCTAATTGCGGTTTCAGGGGTTGAGACTCAGCTCCTGGTCCCGCCAGGAGTGTGTGTGTGTGTAAAGTAGGAAGAAATTGGAGGGAATAAAAGTCAATAATAATGGGTCATTATTAACGTATTGGCTTGAAATCTTGCTGAATTCAAACAAAGAATAAAAAAATACAGGAAAATTAGTGTCATCAATATGGAGGAAGCACTAAATCCGTAGGGGGTCACACAGCGTCAGGGGGCATGAGAGGTAACCCAAACTGGACCTCATGGAAAGGAAGTCTAGCTTCCAGTTCCTTGAATCAAGAGCTCAATACACTGCCCTTGAAAGTAAAATAAAGCTTAAACAGAGTGACAAACAACAGACACAACATACACAACAATATACTTTTTTCTATCGGAGAGTGCACGGGTCTTCCCAATATGTTTGTGTTAAGCTGGGCTGTGCTCGTCCTGTGCACAGTGCACACACTAACTCCACGAGGAAACAAGCCCAAACATTTCTGTTTTGCCTACTCCACGAGAACCCTTTCTCCCTCTTGAATATTAAATAGTGTAAAAGTTATGAGAGTTTACACACACACAATATATATATATATATATATATATATATATATATATATATATATATATATATATATATATATATATATATATATTTAATACCTCTCATGAATTACTGTTAAGTAAAAAATGAATCACTTTTGAAACATTGCTAGATTTTATCTAAAAATATAAATGTTTGTTTTAGTTATCAGTAATTTGAAATAAAAAAATCTGGCACTGAATTTGGCGAGTTTCACGAAGTTTGAGATTCATCTCCGGAGGCTCGAGTACCGACAGAGCGTGGAGAAAATATTCACATTCTGGAGTGAAATCTTATTAAGTTTATGTCTCTGTTTTCAAGTTGCTCTGCCTGGGGTTCAAGTTCTTGCTAGTGAAATCTTACCAAGTTTAATAAAAGTCACAGTACCGTGACTGCAGCAGTTTCACGGCAAACCCACAACTAGGAGATGGAAACAGACGATGTTTCGGTCCGTCCTGCAACAAAACGTGGTTTAGCTTCATGTAAAACTCATTTATAATCTCTTAGTTTCATCTGATAATTGTAAGTTTGTTGTTGATTATTAAGTTCTTCTCAGCGCTCAAGTAATTGCTACTGAAAATTGTATGTGTTCATGGTCCTCCGTGTTCATGGTCCTCCGTGTTCACTATTTTACTACTCGATAATTTGTGTTACTTGTTGGTGAAAGGGCAGTACCACAGTGAGTCGACCAGAAGACAACAGTGACGGGGCTATCAGTGTGTTGACCAGAAGACAACAGTGTCATGGCTCTCAGTGAGTCGACCAGAAGACAACAGTGACGGGGCTCTCAGTGAGTTGACCAGAAGACAACAGTGCCGTTGCTCTCAGTGAGTCGACCAGAAGACTACAGTGACGGGGCTCTCAGAGAGTCGACCAGAAGACAACAGTGCCGGGGCTATCAGTGAGTTGACCAGAAGACAACAGTGCCGGGGCTATCAGTGAGTTGACCAGAAGACAACAGTGCCATGGCTCTCAGTGAGTCGACCAGAAGACAACAGTGACGGGGCTCTCAGAGAGTCGACCAGAAGACAACAGTGACGGGGCTCTCAGTGAGTTGACCAGAAGACAACAGTGACGGGGCTCTCTGTGAGTTGACCAGAAGACAACAGTGACGGGGCTCTCAGTGAGTTGACCAGAAGATAACAGTGACGGGGCTCTCAGTGAGTTGACCAGAAGATAACAGTGACGGGGTTGTAAGTGAGTTGACCAGAAGAGAAATGACGGGACCCTAACCTAGCTGACCACAAGACTACACCGAGAGAACCTTCAGTAACCATTTTTACAAAGGAAGTATTAAGGGTTTAGTTAATGTATCAGAGTGCATTTTGATGAAAGTTGCAGAATTCCCCGATTCATCTCTGTATGTTTTTAAGAGTATGAATTGATAATGATGGTGTTTGTGTGTGTGTGTGTGTGTGTGTGTATGTGTGTGTGCTCATCCAAACCCCTGAAAACGTAAAATAACATTATTTAATAAATGTATATGGTAAATTAAATCATGTTATGTAGATAAATGGTTCACAGAACCGACAAGTTGATAAATTAGACACATGAGCAACACTTGGGTATCTTTAATGAGGAAACGTTTCGCCACACAGTGGCTTCATCAGTCCATACAAAGGAGAATGGTGAAGAACAGGAGTAGTTTGAGGTAATCAGTCCCTCAGCCTTGAGTCGATGTAATCAGTCCATCAATCTTGAAAAGAATACAGCATATGTGCGAAGAAGTGGCTTATATACTGAAGGCAGGTGAGGTGCAGCAGTCGTAGGTGGTGCCACATATGACAAATCCAAATGTGGAAGTAGGTCATGCCTAAAGGTTTTAGCCACGTGAAGAGTTCCCTGTATTCAAGGCTGAGGGACTGATTACCTCAAACTTCTCCTGTTCTTCACCATTCTCCTTTGTATGGACTGATGAAGCCACTGTGTGGCGAAACGTTTCCTCAGTAAAGATATCCAACTGTGGCATGTGTGTCTAATTTATCAACTTGTCGGTTCTCTGAACCATTCATCTACATAACATGATTTAATTTACTATATGCATTTTGTAATTATGAATCTGCAACAGAAACTTACTAATAAATGGAATTTTTTAAGATAGAAAACTGAAGATTATTTCTTCTTTTAGCTATTTAATTGACTTCTCAAAGGCACTGGATCCTCATAAGACTTTCTCGAGTGGAATCCATTACATATTAATGAACGTAATACGTACGAATGAACTGTATCCTCCAACATCTTTGTATTGTACCATGAATATATACTTTAAGGATTGTATACCAATATTACATAATAAAATATACCAATTTGTGCCTTTATTAAAGATGGGATGAAAATTGCTTCCTCGAAGCCATTTCATCTACTTCTACGAGGTTTGGTCCTACAAGTTGCACTAAAGGCAGATCCAAATGTATATACAGGGGTTGGACAAAATAATATGAACGCGTTGTTATTTAACATTTTATATATTTTCACTATTGTGTTGGACCTCCATTTACAGCTAAAACAGCACCAATTCGTCGAGGAAATGATGTATATAGCATTTGAACAATATCCAGGGGAATTTGGAGCCATTCCTCTCGCCAGATTTGCTCTGACTCTTCCAAAGGCGACCGTGGAGGAAATCGGTTCTTGACTTGCTGTTCCAATTAACCCCACAGATGCTGATAATATTTAGATCCGGCGATTCTGGGGCCAGCCACTCCCAGTGCTCCACTTCACTTTCATGTTCATGTCAATTATATATATATATATATATATATATATATATATATATATATATATATATATATATATATATATATATATATATATATATATATATATATGCAAGACAACATATGAAAAATAGAGAATTAAAGGCTTTCGTGACTATCACATTATCAAGGAACTATATACAGTTCCTTATAGTTCCTTGATAATGTGAGTAGTCACGAAAGCCTTGAATTCTCTATTTTTTCATAGTGTTGTCTTGCATATTTTGATATCACCTGTTTACTGTGATCTTTTTGCATATATATATATATATATATATATATATATATATATATATATATATATATATATATATATATATATATATATGGAATTTTTCGAAACAAGATTGCTTAACACTATCCTTCCCAATAGAGCTAAGTGGTATAGATATGTTGATGATATTTTGTGCCTTATGCCTAAGAATGTAGACATAAACCATTTCCTTGTTAAATTAAATAGCTTAGCTCATTCTATAAATTTTACTGTTGAATTCGAAGTAAATAACTCATTGCCCTTCCTAGATGTTTTTATTATTAAGGGTAACATTGATTTTAAATTTAAAATTTACAGAAAACCTACAAATAATTGTTCCTATGTACACTATTACTCTTCACATCAATATAGAGTTAAAGTGTCGGTTTTTCTTCAATGTTTTTGAGAGCTTTACGTATTTGTAGTCCAGAGTTCATAGATGAAGAAATCTCTAAAATTTATGAAATAGCTAATGATTTAAAATACCCTAGAAACATAATTGATAAATCTTTTAAAATAGCTAGGAATACTTTTTACAATCCCAAAAGGGACAACCAACCTTATTCAACCAAAAATATGTTGGTTCTCCCTTACCATGAAAACTTGGTTGATATGCCTTCCTTTCTTAAGAATTTTAATATCAAAGTTGTATTTAAAAATCTTGATACAGTAAAAGACTTTTGATAAAAAATTCCCCAAAATGCTGACGGATGTGTCTATAATATTCCCTGTAAAATATGCGATAAAGTTTATTATGGTCAAACTGGTAAAAGTCTTGAACTAAGATTAAAACAACATAAATATAGCATTAGAACTGGACAAGATTCTAATGCTCTATTTATTCATGTGAGAGATTTTAACCATCCAATTGATTTTCAAAATGCTGAGAAGGTTGTATCAAGCAAGTCCATGGTTGAGAGGAATATAATAGAATCATGTTTCATTAAAAGCAGTTTTGAAAATAATATGAATATTTCTTTTGGTTTATATAAATTGGATTCATTTATAATTAATAAAATTTGGGAAGAATTTAATGATAAATTGGACTAATCTTAATTCTTGGGAAGAGTTTCAGGTCCTTTCTTGTTTTTCCTCTTCACAGAGTCGTGAGATGTTACGCTACTGTGAGGTGTTGTCTTTGTTAGTGTGATGTGACTGTGAGGTGTAGTCTTGCCCCTTTATAAGTCCTCTTGTCATGTTTCCTTTTATAGTTCCTTGATAATGTGAGTAGTCACGAAAGCGCTTGGAATTCCTCTATTTGATTAATGATACCCAGCATGGATTCACGAGGGGCCGTTCCTGCTTATCTAATTTATTAACCTTCTTCAGTAAAGCTTTTGAGGCTGTTGATCACGATAAAGAATTCGATATTGTTTATTTAGACTTTAGTAAGGCTTTTGATAGAGTACCACACCAGAGACTGTTAAAGAAAGTGGCAGCTCATGGCATTGGGGGAAAAGTGCTGTCATGGATCGAGTCATGGCTCACCAATAGGAAGCAGAGAGTGTGCATAAATGGGGTTAAATCCGAATGGGGACTTGTAACAAGTGGTGTTCCACAGGGATCAGTCTTAGGCCCATTGTTATTTATAATATATATCAATGACCTTGATGAGGGAATTACTAGTGATATGAGCAAATTCGCCGACGACACGAAGATAGGTAGGATAATTGATTCAAACATAGATGTCATAGAACTTCAGGAAGATTTAGACAAACTTAATTCGTGGTCAGAAAAGTGGCAGATGCAGTTCAATGTAGATAAATGCAAGGTTCTGAAGCTCGGAGTGTCCATAACCCAAGCACTTATAAGTTAAATAACGTAGAACTTAGATATACAGATTGCGAGAAGGACTTGGGGGTGATGGTAAGCAGCAACCTTAAACCAAGACAGCAATGCCTAAGCGTACGTAATAAGGCAAATAGATTACTGGGATTTATATCAAGAAGTGTTAGCAACAGAAGTCCAGAGGTTATATTACAGCTTTATACATCATTAGTAAGGCCTCACCTAGATTACGCAGCTCAGTTCTGGTCTCCATATTACAGAATGGACATAAATTCGTTAGAAAACATTCAGCGTAGAATGACTAAATTAATACATAGCATTAGAAATCTTCCTTACGAAGAAAGATTGAAGACCCTAAAATTACATTCACTTGTAAGACGTAGAATGAGGGGGAGACATGATCGAGGTATACAAGTGGAAAATGGGTATTAACAAAGGGGATATAAATAAGGTCTTGAGGATATCTCTCCAAGAGAAACCGCAATAATGGATTCAAGTTAGATAAGTTTAGATTTAGAAAGGATATAGGAAAGTATTGGTTTGGAAATAGGGTAGTTGATGAGTGAACAGTCTGCCTAGTAGGTTATTGAAGCTAGGACCTTGGGTAGTTTCAAATTTAGGTTGGATAAATTCATGAGTGAGAGGGGTTGGATTTGAGTGGGACTCGCGCATGAGTGGGTAGAATTGTCAAAGCTTATTTCTTGGGTAGCATTGAAAATGGGTTGAGCAAATATTCTGTTAGTGGGACGGATTGTGAAGGACCTGCCTAGTATGGGCCAACAGGCCGCTGCAGTGTTCCTCCTTTCTTATGTTCTTATTTTTAGTGGTTGTTTTGCATATATATATATATATATATATATATATATATATATATATATATATATATATATATATATATATATATTTTGTGTCACACATCAGAAGGGAAGTATGCTAGACATGAGGAGATCAATGACATCATAAAGAGAAGCCTCGCCACAGCCCGTTGCCCAGCTCAACGGGAACCCCAAGTGCAGAGGTCTGATGGAAGTCAAAAGCGTCCTGATGGAGCCACCATGCTACCCTGAAGGATGGTAAGCAGATTGCTTGGGACTACACCTGTGCTGCCACATTGGCAGACACCTACCTGCCACACTCCTTAGCCGAAGGGGTGGAGCTGCCAGCCACAGGGAGACCCAGAAGACCCGCAAATATGAAGACCTTCCTCTTGCTATAACTTCATCCCAATAGGGTCGGAGACCCATGGAGCATGGGGCAAGTGTGCTCTAAAGTTTCTCAAGAATTGGGTGAAAAACTCATCATAGAAACCAAGGACCACAGGGCGCCAGCTTTCTCTTTCAGAGACTCAGTGTTGCGATCCAGAGGGAAAATGTCTGCAGCATTCTGGGCACGCAGCCCACTGCCGGGGAGCTGGACATAGTATTCGAGATGTAGCTCTGAGTTGTTTTCTATGTTGTTTTACTCCCTATTGTATTTTGTCAATGCATTTTGTCTTTAAATAAAGCATATATAAAATGTAGGGGGTAGTAGGAGAAAATTTTCAAACAGCTTCAGGGAGAACCTTGAGTTTTCCCTGAAGCAAGTTTATTCTTTCTCTGAGGATGAGGGTCCCAAGACAGTTCCAGAGGTGGTACCTCCTATATATATATATATATATATATATATATATATATATATATATATATATATATATATATATATGTATATATATATATATATATATATATATATATATATATATATATATATATATATATATATTATATTATATATATATTATATATATATGTCGTGCCGATTAGGTAAAACTTGCGATTTTGGCTTAAATAGCAACGCTCACCTTGCCATATAAGACAAGTGAAAATTTGTGTATGCAATAATTTCGCCAAAATCATTCTGAACATAACGAAAAAAATATATTTCATTGTGTTTGTTTATTATTAAATTAATGTTAACGTATCTAAAATATATTTAGTTGGGTTAGGCTAAATTAAATTGCGCTTATTGTAATAAGGTTAGGTAGGTTTTCAAAGTTTCTCTTGGTACAAAATTATAAATTCTTACATTAACATAAATGAAAAAAATATATCTTTAAACGTATAAGAGAAAATTTTAGAAAGGACTTAATTTTAGATGAGTTCTTGCTAATTGGCCAGTTTTACCTAATCGGCACGACATATATATATATATATATATATATATATATATATATATATATATATATATATATATATATATTTTTTTTTTAATATGTCAGCCGTCCTCCCACCGAGGCAGGGTGACCCAAAAAGAAAGAAAATCCCCAAAAAGAAAATACTTTCTTCATCATTCAACACTTTCACCTCACTCATACATAATCAGTCTTTGCAGAGGCGCTCAGATACGACAGTTTAGATGTCTCTCCAAACTATCAATATCCCAAACCCCTCCTTTAAAGTGCAGGCATTGTACTTCCCATTTCCAGGACTCAAGTCCTGCTAACCAGTTTTCATGAATCCCTTCACAAAATGTTACCCTGCTCACACTCCAACAGCTCGTCATGTCCCAAAAACCATTCGTGTTCATTCACTCCTATCTAACACACTCACACATGCTTGCTGGAATTCCAAGCCCCTCGCACACAAAACCTCCTTTACCCCTTCCCTCCAACCTTTTCGAGGACGACCCCTACTCCGCCTTCCTTCCCCTACAGATTTATACACTCTTCAGTCCTCTAACAGTTTTAGTAACTCCACACCTCCTCCTCATTTCCACACTCCTCCATTTCCACACAGTGCCCTTAGACAAGACATCTCCACTGCCTCCAGCCTCCTCCTCGCTGAAGCATTTGCAACCCATGCTTCACACCCATATAAGAGTGTTGGTACCACTATACTTTCGTACATTCCCTTCTTTGCCTCCATGGATAACGTTTTTTGTCTCCACAGATACCTCAACGCACCACACACCTTTTTTTCTTCATCAATTCTATGGTTAACCTCATTCTTCATAAACCCATCCACTACAAGTCAACTCCCAAATATCTGAAAACATTCACTTCTTCCATAATCCCTCTCTCCAATGTGATATCCAATTTTTCTTTATCTAAATCCTTTGATACCCTCATCACCTTACTCTTATTTTTCTTCACTTTAAACTTTCTACCTTTACACACACTCCCAAACTCGTCCACTAACCTTTGCAACTTTTCTTTAGAATCTCCCATAAGCACAGTATCATCAGCAAAAAGTAACTGGGTCAACTACCATTTGTATGTGATTCCCCATAATTTAATCCCTCCCCTCTCCCCAACACCCTAGCATTTACTTCTTTTACAACCCCATCTATAAATATATTAAACAACCATGGTGACATTACTCATCCCTACTTTTACCGGGAAGTAATCTCCCTCTCTCCTACACACCCTAACCTGAGCCTCACTATCCTCATAAAAACTCTTTACAGCATTTAGTAACGTACTACATATTTCATACACTTGCAACATCTGCCACATTGCTCCCTATCCACTCTATCGTATGCCTTTTCTAAATCCATAAATGCAATGAAAACTTCCCTACCTTTATCTAAATACTGTTCACATATATGCTTCAATGTAAACACTTGATCTACACATCCCCTACCCACTCTAAAGCCTCCTTGCTCATCTGCAATCCTACTCTCTGTCTTACCTCTAATTCATTCAATAATTACCCTGCCATACACTTTACCTGGTATACTCAGTAAACTTATTCCCCTATAATTTTTACACTCTCTTTCATCCCCCTTCCCTTTATATAAAGGAACTATACATGCTCTCTGCCAATCCCTAGGTATCTTCCCCTCTTTTATACATTCATTAAACAAAAATACCAACCACTCCAATACTATATAACCCCCCCTGCTTTTAACATTTCTGTCATGATCCCGTCAGTTCCAGCTGCTTTACTCCCTTTCATTCTACGTAATGCCACACTTACCTCCCCCACACTCACATCCTGCTCTTCTTCACTTCTAAAAGATATTATACCTCCCTGACCAGTACATGAAATTACCGCCTCCCTTTCTTCATCGACATTTAAAAGTTCCTCAAAATATTCCCGCCATCTACCCAATACCTCCAGCTCCCCATCTACTAACTCCTCTACTCATTTTTTAACTGTGAAATCCATTCGTTCCCTAGGTTTTCTTAACTTGTTTATCTCCAAAAATTTTCTTATTTTCAGCAAAATTTCTTGACAGTGCCTCTCCCACTCTATCATCTGCTCTCCTTTTGCACTCTCTCACCACTCTCTTCACCTTTCTTTTACTCTACATATATTCTGCTCTTCTTATAACACTTCTGCTTTGTAAAAACCTTTCATAAGCTACATTTTTCTTGTATCACATCCTTTCCTTTACTTCTTCATTCCACCACTCACTCCTTTTTCCTCCTGCACCCACCCTCCTATAGCCACAAACTTCTGCCCCACATTCTAATACTGCATTTTTAAAACTATCCCAACCCTCTTCAACCGCCCCCCACTACTCATACTTGCACTAGCCCACCTTTCTGCCAATAGTTGCTTATATCTCACCCTAACTTCCTCCTCCCTTAGTTTATACACTTTTACCTCTCTCTTACTTGCTGTTGCCATTTTCTTTTTGTCTCATCTACCTCTTACTCTAACTGTAGCTACAACTAAATAATGATCCGATATATGCGTTGTCCCTCTATAAACATGTACATCCTGAAGCTACCCATCAACCTTTTGTCCACCAATACATAATCTAACAAACTACTTTCCTTACACGCTATATCAAACCTTGTATACTTGTTTATCCTCTTTTTCATAAAATGTGTATTACTTATTACCAAACTTCTTTCTACACATAGCTCAATTAAAGGCTCCCATTTTCATTTACCCCTGGCACCCCAAATTTACCTACTACTCCATCCACAACATTTTTACCCACTTTAGCATTAAGATCCCCAACCACAATTACTCTCTCACTTGGTTCAAAACTCCTCACGCACTCATATATATATATATATATATATATATATATATATATATATATATATATATATATATATATATATATATATATATATATATATATATATAGGTACTCAAGGCCAATCTAGTGTTCAAGTACCAAGCCAGGTAGTCAAGGCCAATCTAGTGTTCAAGTACCAAGCCAGGTACTCCAGGGCGGAGGTGTACCACCTTGATGATGGTCTGAGGAAGAAGTTGCTCTCTTGCAGTCATTTATTTTTTTGCATATTTTTCACTGTTCATGGAGGTATTTTTCGTTTATTTTCACTAGAATCGTTTAGTTACACGGCGCTCTAAACACATACCTTGCCTGGCATTATCAAATTTACACTGTCACTATCAGCTTCCTGCTGTCATCACTGCTTCACCATCATATTACTGAACTCAGTCACAAAACAAGCAAAACTATTTAAAGTAAATTGTTTGCGTTTTACCCTCCATTTCCATATTTCGTTCCGTGTCTTTGGAAAAAAGTTCCACCAAATTTAAACGAAAAGGGAAATATCCCCACCATTTATGTCCGTAAAGTTGCTGGATTATTAGTAAGGCAAGAACTGTGTAGGGAAGTGGCACTTCCCTTGCCCTCACCCGAGGCAATAACTCTCATACCTCACCACCGGGAGAAGATGGACACATTCTTGACGGTAAGTAAGTAAGTAAGTAAGTAAGTTTATTCAGGTATACACAAATACATTTACATACATTATCATACATAGCAGCATATGTGTAGAGAACCCAGGATAACCCAAAAAAGTCAGACAGAGTGACTTATTTCCATTGGGGTCCTTTGTCATCAGCGCTTCGTTAAAGTGTGAAGGGTATGAGATCAGCAGTGGTAGATGGAAGGCTACCCACTGATCAGCAGTGGTAGATGGAAGGCTACCCACTGATCAGCAGTGGTAGATGGAAGGCTACCCACTGATCAGCAGTGGTAGATGGAAGGCTACCCACTGAACTCCTTTAGTCATTTCTATTGCATCGTTTTCTTTGCTGGTTTCAGTGTTTCTCATCTTTGCTCAGTTTTAAATGTTTAGATACGAGAAGTCTAATTTGTATTTGGTGTGAGAAACCCACAGGCTGTAACTTAAATTAGTTTTTCTTTTTTTAAATATCAGCTCACATTTTTCACGATGTGAAAGAGTGTGTGGAGTGTTGCCGTCAGGTGTTACGAAGGTTGCAAAGCCACAAGTGCAGATGTAAACACCATGACCTTCAGTGGGTGGAAATCAGTTCACCGTCCTGCCTCTGTACTCTGGCACCTGGTGTTGTTGCTCACATGTCCTGCCTCTGTACTCTGGCACCTGGTGTTGTTGCTCACATGTCCTGCCTCTGTACTCTGGCACCTGGTGTTGTTGCTCACATGTCCTGCCTCTGTACTCTGGCACCTGGTGTTGTTGCTCACATGTCCTGCCTCTGTACTCTGGCACCTGGTGTTGTTGCTCACATGTCCTGCCTCTGTACTCTGGCACCTGGTGTTGTTGTTCAAATGTCCTCCCTCTGTACTCTGGCACCTGGTGTTGTTGTTCACATGTCCTCCCTCTGTACTCTGGCACCTGGTGTTGTTGTTCACATGTCCTCCCTCTGTACTCTGGCACCTGGTGTTGTTTACATGTCCTGCAAGTGATTTCTCACTATCCTATCTTTACACAACATAAATACCTTCCATCTACCATAAATCCATTTCAACTACTATAAGTCCCTTCCGTCAAGCACAAGATAGGCTCCAGATATTTTTGGTACGCAACGTTACCCCTCAAGGGAGGTTCCTTGTCGCTGGTAAGGGGCTCTTGATCTAGGGAATTGTATCTGTGCTCCAGTTCCTTGAATTGAGCCTGAATACCTTCCATCTCCCCCACAGACGCTTTATAATACCTACGGGTTTAGTGCTCCCTATGATCATAATAATTATAATAACGCAACGTTAACTGCATAAGCTGCTGGTCCCAACCAAAAACTCGTATCAAAGTTCTCACACTTCACACAGATGATAAAGCTAATTTTACCTCACTTGACGTCAAATCTCGTACTTTAAGTGACGACAGAAGGTGTACTTATCTTGACGTCACTACCTCCAGCCAGCTGACAATAGCTGGGTAATTTCTCTTCTGGGACGGAGAGGTGGATGGTGTCGCGGATGGGTGGGTTGTCACTCTGAGGGGGATGGGTGGTGGGAAGGTATGTAGATAGGTCATGTTGGAGGTGATAAGATAGGTGAGTTGAGGAAAGTAAGGGAGTGGAGGGAAGATGGGTGGGTTACATTAGCGGTGGGTGTTGGGAACTTGGGTGGAGTATATCGGTGGTGGGTTGAGTATATCAGTGGTGGGCAGGTGGGTTGAGTATATCAGTGGTGGGCGTGTGGTCTTCCTCGTCAGAGAGTGTCCTGCCGCAGCCATGACCGGAGTCCTCACCAAGACCTTCCTACTGGGGGTGGCAACCCTCGCCCTCCTCAACACAGGTACTGACCCACGGAGAACCTCCCTTCTACGACAGACATTCATTAATCTAAAGCACAAATACAAAGACGAAACAACTATTTATATTTTTAACATGATCAAACTTATCCTTCTTAAGTCAAAGGGAACACAGGCCTCTTTGTATTAGCTCCTTGGGACAAAATCTTCGCACACTCTCAAGATACTTTGTTAATATTTATCATCCACATAAACTGTTCACTGAAAATTAAATATTAACATTTGCTGGTGTATTCAGTTGTAACATCATTAGACACAACAAAGTACTCAAGAGCGTGATGATTCTATTTCTCCAAGAGCTTTTTTTTCCTCTATCCTGTCCATCCCAATAATAATCTTGATATAACAATGTCTTTCACAGTTGTCCTCATTTGCATATAATTGTACTTGTAAAAATTCATACACATAATTTCTCACAATTTTTTTTATTATTAACACATCGGCCGTCTCCCACCAAGGCAGGGTGGCTCGAAAAAGAAAAACTTTCATCATCATTCACTCCATCACTGTCTTGCCAGAGGCGTGCTTACACTACAGTTATAAAACTGCAACATTAACACCCCTCCTTCAGAGTGCAGACACTGTACTTCCCATCTCCAGGACTCAAGTCCGGCCTGCCGGACTTGAGTCTTGGAAATATATATATATATATATATATATATATATATATATATATATATATATATATATATATATTTTGTGTGTGTGTGTGTGTGTGTGTGTGTGTGTGTTGTATGTGTGTGTGTTTGTATGTGTGTGTGTTTGTATGTGTGTGTGTGTGTTTGTATGTGTGTGTGTGTGTGTGTTTGTATGTGTGTGTGTGTGTGTGTGTGTGTAAAGAACAACACTGCGACTAGCCGGGGGATCGAACCCGTGTTGTTCTAGCCATCCTCATGGTAAGCGAAAATTCACGATGCTCTAACCCACGGGACCATACAATCCTACAAAGATTACACACCCAGCAGAGCTAGGTGTTGTACCGTGATCCGAGGACATACGATGATGTGGGTGCCTCAGAGCTAATTTCATTGTACTCCCTGGTTGGTGTACTAGCCTCCACAAGCAGTATATATAGTACTGTAACCATGAGCAAGTGGTGTAAGAACATAAGTACATAAGAATGGAGCAACACTGCAGAAGGCCTACTGGCCCATACAAGGCAGGTCCTTATCAAAACCACCCCTACCCAAAACTACCCAAGAATTTACTCCCGTACCCACGATACCAATCAAACCCAGCCCCTCCCACTCATATATTTGTCCAATTTCTTTTTAAAGCCACCCAAGGTCCTAGCCTCGATCACCCTACTCGGAAGATTGTTCCACGCATCTACAACTCTGTTCGAAAACCAGTACTTGCCTATGTCCTTTCTAAATCTAAATTTATTCAACTTAAATCCATTATTTCTGGTTCTTACTTGGTTCAACACCCTCAGTACTTTATTAATATCACCTTTATTTATGCTTATCATCCACTTGTACACATCGATGATATCTCCCCTCATTCTACGTCTCTCCAGAGAGTGGAGATTCAAGGCTCTAAGTCTATCTTCATACGAGAGATTCCTTATACAGTAAATAATTTTAGTCAGTCTTCTCTGTATGTTCTCCAATGAATCTATATCCATCCTGTAGTTAGGAGACCAAAACTGAGCGGCATAATCCAAATGAGGTCTCACTAGTGATGTATAGATCTGTAAAATAACTTTTAAATTTCTGTTACTTATACTTCTTGAAATATACTTATACCTAAAATATACTTACGTTCTTTTGTTCTTAAAACAAAGGCAGCTTCATTATCTCTGAGGTCTTGGCTGGAGTTTACCTGGAGAGGGTTTCGTGGGTCAACGCCCCCGCGGCTCTGTCTGAGACCAGGCCTCATGGTGGATCAGAGTCTGATCAACCAGGCTGTTACTGCTGGCCGCACGCAAACTGACGTACGAACCACAGCCCGGTTGGTCAGGTACTGACTTTAGGTGCCTGTCCAGTGACTTCTTGAAGACAGCCAGGGATCTATTGGTAATCCCCCTTATGTATGCTGGGAGGCACTTGAACAGTCTTGAGTCCCGGACACTTATTGTGTTGTCTCTCAATGTACTCGTGGCGCCCCTACTTTTCATCGGGGGAATGTTGCATCTCCTGCCGAGTCTTTTGCTTTCATAGGGAGTGATTTTCGTGTGCAAATTTGGTACCAATCCCTCCAGGACATTCCAAGTGTATATTATCATGTATCTCTCTCGCCTGCATTCCAGGGAATACAGATCAAGAACCTTCAGCCGTTTCCAGTAATTTAGGTGCTTTATCGTACTTATGTGTGCCGTGAAAGTTCTTTGTACGCTCTCCAGGTCTGCAATGTATCCAGCCTTGAAGGGGGCCGTTAGTGTACAGCAGTATTCCAGCCTAGAGAGAACAAGCGATTTGAAAAGAATCATCATAGGCTTGGCGTCCCTAGTTTTGAAGGTTCTCATTATCCATCCTATAATTTTCCTAGCAGATGAGGTAGATACATTACATTGTTGTGGTCTTTGAAGGAGAGATCCTCTGACATTATCACTCCCAGATCCTTCACATTTCTTTTTCGCTCTATTGTATGGTTAGAATTTGTCGTATACCCTGATACATTTTTTATTTTCTCAAGTTTTCCATATCTGAGTAGTTGAAATTTCTCGTTGAACTTCATATTGTTTTTAGTGGCCCATTTGAAGATTTGGTTGATGTCCGCTTCGAGTCTTGCGGTGTCTTCAATGGAGGTCACTGTCACAGCAATCCGGGTGTCATCCGCAAAGAAAGACACGGAGGTATGGCTTACATCTCTGTCAATGTCAGAAATGAGGATGAGGAATAGAATGGGAGCGAGTACTGTGCCTTGTGAAACAGAGCTTTTCACCATGGCTGCCTCAGACTTCACTCTGTTTACTATTACTCTTTGTGTTCTATTTGTCAGGAAGTTATAGATCCATCTACCAACTTTTCCTGTTATTCCTTTATCACGCATTTTGTGTGCTATTACACCATGGTCACACTTGTCGAAAGCTTTTGCAAAATCTGTGTATACTGCATCTGTATTTTGTTTATCCTCAACAGCATCCAGGACCTTATCATAGTGGTCCAGTAGCTGGGACAGGCAGGAGCGACCTGCTCTAAACCCGTGTTACCCTGGGTTGTGTAATTGAAGGGTATCTAGGTGGTTGGCGACCTTGCTTCTTAGAACCCTCTCAAAGATTTTTATGATATGGGATGTTAGTGCAATCGGTCTGTAGTTCTTTGCAATTGCTTTACTGTCACCTTTGTGGAGTGGGGCTATGTCTGTTGTTTTTAGTGTGTGTGGGATGACCCCTGTGTCCATGCTCCCTCTCCATAGAATGCTGAAGGCACGCTTCTTGCAATTCTTGATGAACACGGAGTTCCATGAGTCTGGGCCTGGGGCAGAGTGCATGGGCATGTCATTTATTGACTTTTCAAAGTCTTGTGGAGTTAGGATAATATCTGAGATTTTTGAGATGACCAGATTTTGGGTTCCGTTCATAAAGAATTCATTTGGATTGTCGACCCTTTGTCTGGGTAGTGGCTCGCTGAACACTGAGTCGTATTGGGACTTTAATATCTCACTCATTTCTTGGCTGTCATCTGTGTATGTCCCAACCCCCCTAAGCAGGGGCCCAATATTGGATGTTGTTTTTTTCATTAGATTTGGCATAAGAGAAGAAGTATTTTGTTTTTGTTATCAATTTCCTTTATGGCTTTTGGTTCTTACTGTGATTCTTGTAAGATTCCTTCAGCTTAAGTTCGATATTTGGAATTTCATTGACCAGTGCCTCCCTTTGTATTTCCGATATATTGGCCCCTCTCAGCAGCTCTGTGACTCTTCACCTTCGTCTGTATAGGGACCATCTCTCTCTTTCTAGCTTACATCTTCTCTTTCTTTTTCTTAATGGAATGTGTCTTGAGCAGATCTCAAGAACCGCAGAGTTCCTTTTTTCTAGGCAAATGTTCGGATCCGTGTTGTTTAGGATATCTTCCCAGCTTGTTTCATTTTGGACATGGTTGACTTCATCCCATTGTATGTTTTTGTTATTAACATTGAATTTTATGAAGAGACCTTCGTGATTGATCACATTTTGTTGGTCAGGAGCCCTGTGCATACATGTCTTTACCTCTATTATGTTGTGATCTGAGTGTATTGTCTTTGATACGGTTTTAATACGTATCAGATCATCGTTGTTAGTGAAGATGAGGTCCAGCATATTTTCTACTCTTGTTGGCTCTAATATTTGCCGGTTTAAGGTGAATTTGGTGCAGAGATTTAATAGTTCGTGTGTGTGTGAATTTTCATCTGCGTTGCCTCCTGGGGTGATCTTTGCTAAAACATTGTTTGCTATACTCCTCCATTATAGGTGTCTAAGTTGAAATCTCCCAGTAGTAAGATGTTCGGGGCAGAAGTTGGGAGATTTTCTAGACAGTGGTCAATTTTCAAAAATTGCTCCTGGAATTGCTGGGAAGTTGCGTCTGGAGGCTTGTATACCACCACAAAGACAAGGTTTTGGTTTTCAATCTTTACTGTCAAAACTTCAACTACATCATTTGAGGTGTTTAGTAGTTCTGAGCAAATGAGCGACTCTGTGACATACAGGCCAACCCCCCCTTGTTGCCTGTTTAGTCTGTCGCATCTGAATAGGTTATAACCTGGGATCCATATTTCGTTGTCATAATGATCCTTTATGTGGGTCTCTGTGAATGCTGCAAACATTGCATTTGACTCTATGAGCAGTCCCTTGATGTATGGAATTTTGTTGTTTTTTGACAGCTTTTTAGGGGGGAATTTAGGGGTGTTTTATTTGCTGGCTCTAATATCTGTTGTTCTGGAGTGGAGGCCAATGTCCGTGCCTCTGCCCCAGAAGTGTTTTCAGTTGGTGTAGGATTATTATAATTTCTTGCCAGTCTTTTTTCCCTCCTGGCCTTAAAAAAAACTCTGTCCCTAGAGGGGTTGTGGGTTCCCTCTTTTGCTTCCCATAGTCTGGCTGGTATGTGTCTTCTTGTCCCCTTTAGATGATGTGTCTGGCAGTATGCGTTGTAGCATTTTCTTTCATGGATTGATGAGTGACACATTTCTGGGTGAAATAAGTTACAGGAAGGGAAGTTGCACTCTCCTGTTGTCATGTGGGTGCGGCATTTTTTGGGATGGTCAAAGGTGCATGTCCCACCTGTTTTACCACATATACCATGCCTGCAGATACCCTAGGCATAGTATTTGCATAGATTGGATTTCTGTTTGCTAGGATTCATTGTAGCTACGTTCGCTGCTGGTGCATTTTTTTCTGTTTCCTCCCTGTCTATCCGCCCTGTATGGACATCAGTGTTTCTACCAGGTTTTGCTGGTAATGTGTCAACACTATTCCCTGAGGCATCATCCCCTTTTATTCCATCTCCAGCAGTATCGCCATTTTGTACCTCTGTGAATTGAAAAGCGTTGTCTTTACTTGTTTCATCACCAGGGCCAGTGTCTCCTTTTGGTTCACTGTGCTCCAGGACAACACTAGCACCCTCAGGGGCACTGTCCTCCAGGACAACACTACCCTCAGGAGCACTGTCGTCCAAGACAGCCCCGTCCAAACCTCCAATCTTATTTTCCCAGCTGTCATACCATGCTGACATGTCTTTCAAGAAGGATCTTTTATTGGTGTTCTTGTGTTTTAATATAGATGTAATTTCCTCATACAGGTGTATCTCGTTTGGGCAGACCCAAAAACATATCTCTGAGTTTATGTCAAGTGTTGTCACTGGTTTAAAATCCCTGCATATACCATGGGACCATTGACCACAGAGATTGCAAGCAATCCAGGTCTGTTGTCGTCCCTTACCCTTCCTACAGACTACACAGATCTTCATGGTGGTGGTCATCTTACAACACTTGACAACTCTTCTAGCTAGCTAGTCTATAATTTCTCGAAGTATTTAGTTGTTTTTAACAGTTCTTCCGATTTAGCTGGCGAGAATAGGTTTTTATATAAAAGATTTTATATGTACATATATATATATCCGGTCAGAGGATACCTTATTCCCGACGAATCCGTTTGAATCCGGTCCTTTGTTCACTTATTTCTTAGACGAATCCGGTTAGTGGATCACTGTATATTTTTACTAATAACCACCTTAAAAGTAGGTCTGTCTATTTGTATTGTATCTATTTGTTGTAGTTACTGTTGGATGTTTGATGAGGGCGCGTAAAACCCCGTCAGCTTATGAATTCGGTCAGAGGATACCTTGTTTTCAACGAATCCGTTTGAATCCGGTCGTTGGTTCATTTATTTCTTGGACGAATCCGGCGAATCCGGATTAGTGGATCACTTATTTTGGACGTATCCAGTCGGTGATTTTGGACTAGCTCATGAAAAGGACTACTGGAAAAAATATTTAAGAGTAATATGTGTTCAGTCTGAAACAAAAAGTATAACTTGCGAGTTGGAGCAGCCGTGGCTTCTGAAGATAAAGATTGTTAAATTAGACACATATGCAACACTTGGGTATCTTTATTGAGGAAACGTTTCGCCACACAGTGGCTTCATCTCTACAAGATAAAGATTACTGGAGTATATTTGATTTTCGTTGTGTATATTGCGACCTCTGCTAACTACAGGTTTAGTGTATTACCACAAACTGTATACGTCACTCCATCACAATAAGTACCGATTTGTTACTGGTTATTAGCTACGGCAACACTGTAAGGTTTCTGCATGATGTCACTAGGTGGATGGTATCACTAAATTATAGGTCGGGTACACTGGCAGGTTTAGAAGATTAATACGAGCTGACCGGCTTTTTTTTTTTTTGACGCAGTGAATACTATTTTCTGCTAGATTGGTTCCAAGCGCTGGAGGGATGAACCTTATAAGTTCACTGGCACAGTCCCGAGTTCTAGCACACAAACGATATCGCGGTAATCACGAATAAAAACACGGAGCACGGCGGGGCACGCGATATGGGACTAGTGGTAACATCTTAGCGAGAATCCTCCTGTAAACAGTAAACCCTGCCATCACATAGTCTCTGCTGCTAATACTACACAAGCTCATTACAGAGGAGGATCACTGAAGCAGACCTTCTCAAATCCAACCACAAATATTTGTCTAACCTATTTTTATGCTATTTCTATGCTATTTAATCAATAATAACACTGCGACTAGCTGGGGGATCGAACCGGTGTTGTTTTAGCCCGCCTCATAATGAGCGAAAATTCACAAAGCTCTAACCCTCTGGACCATACAATCCTACGCACCCAGCAGGGCTAGGTGTCATACTGTGATTCGAAGACATTCGATGGTGTCCGATATCCCGATGGTGTTCGATCCCCCCAGCTAGTCACAGTGTTGTTATTGATTAAATACCACTTGTTCATGGTTACAATACTATATATACTGCTTGGGGAGGCTAGTACACCAAACGGGGAGTAGAATGAAATTAGCTCTGAGGGACCCTCACCATCGTATGGCCTCGGATCACGGTACAACACCTAGCTCTGCTGGGTGCATGATCTTTGTAGGATTGTATGGTCATTTAGAGCATCGTGAATTTTCGCTCACCATGAAGCGGGCTAAAAAAAACACTGGTTCGATCCAACGGCCAGTCGTAGTGTTGTTATTGATTAAATATCACTTGTTCGTGGTTACAATACTATATGTATATATCTACATATCTATCTATCTATCTATCTATCTCATCTATATATATATATATATATATATATATATATATATATATATATATATATATATATATATATATATATATATTTTATTAACACATCGGCCGATTCCCACCAAGGCAGGGTGGCCCGAAAAAGAAAAACCATCATCATTCACTCCATCACTGTCTTGTCAGAGGGGTGCTTTACACTACAGTTATAAAACTGCAACATTAATTAACACCCCTCCTTCAGAGTGCCAGCACTGTACTTCCCATCTCCAGGACTCAAGTCCGGCCTGCCGGTTTCCCTGAATCCCTTCATAAATGTTACTTTGCTCACACTCCAACAGCACGTCAAGTATTAAAAACCATTTGTCGCCATTCACTCCTATCAAATACGCACACGCATGCTTGCTGGAAATCCAAGCCCCTCGCACACAAAACCTCTTTTAACCCCTCCCTCCAACCTTTCCTAGGCCGACCCCTACCCCGCCTTCCCTCCACTACATATTTATACACTCTCGAGGTCATTCTATTTCGTTCCATTCTCTCTACATGTCCGAACCACCTCAACAACCCCTCCTCAGCCCTCTGGATAATAGTTTTAGTAATCCCGCACCTCCTCCTAATTTCCAAACTCCGAATTCTCTGCATTATATTCACACCACACATTGACCTCAGACATGACATCTCCACTGCCTCCAGCCTTCTCCTCGTTGCAACATTCATCACCCATGCTTCACACCCATATAAGAGTGTTGGTATAACTATACTCTCATACATTCCTCTCTTAACTTCCATGGACAAAGTTCTTTGTCTACACAGACTCCGAAGTGCACCACTCACCCTTTTCCCCTCATCAATTCTATGATTCCCCTCATCCTTCATAGACCCATCTGCTGACAGTTCCACTCCCAAATATCTGAATACATGTACATTCACCTCCTCCATACTCTCTCCCTCCAATCTGATATCCAATCTTTCGTCACCTAATTTTTTGTTATCCTCATCACCTTACTCTTTACTATATTCACTTTGAATTTTCTTCTTTTACATACCTTACCAAATTCATCCACCAACCTCTGCAACTTCTCTTCAGAATCTCCCAAAAGCACAGTGTCATCAGCAAATGCAACTGTGACAACTCCCACTTTGTATTTGATTCTTTGTCTTTTAACCCCACACCTCTTGCCAAAACCCTCGCATTCACTTCTTTTACAACCCCATCTATAAATATATTGAACAACCATGGTGACATCACACATCCCTGTCTAAGGCCTACTTTTACCGAGAAATAATCTCCCTCTCTCCTACACACTCTAACATGAGCCTCACTATCCTCATAAAAGCTCTTCACTGCTTTCAGTAACCTACCTCCTATTCCATACACCTGCAACATCTGCCACATCATACGCCTTTTCCAAATCCATAAATGCCACAAAAACCTCTTTACCCTTATCCAAATACTGTTCACCTATGTTTCACTGTAAACACTTGGTCTACACACCCCCTACCTTTCCTGAAGCCACCTTGTTCATCTGCTATTCTGCTTTCTGTCTTACTCTTAATTCTTTCAATAATAACTCTACCATACACTTTACCTGGTATACTCAACAGACTTATTCCCCTATAATTTTTGCACTCTCTTTTGTCCCCTTTGCCTTTATACAAAGGAACAATACACGCTCTCTGCGTGTATTGGCTTAAATAACAATGCTCATCTTGCCGAATAAGGCAAGCGAAAATTTGTGTATGGAATAATTAACTTAATTTTAAATTAGTTCTTGCTACTTGACCTGTTGTAAATATACGGCACAACATATATACAGAGTGATCGTATATATATATATATATATATATATATATATATATATATATATATATATATATATATATATATATATATATATATATATATATGTCGTGCCGATTAGGTAAAACTGGTCAATTAGCAAGAACTCATCTAAAATTAAGTCCTTTTTAAAATTTTCTCTTGTACGTTTAAAGACATATTTTTTTCATAAATGTTAATGTAAGAATTTATAATTTTGTACCAAGAGAAACTTTGAAAACCTACCTAACCTTATTACAACAAGCGCAATTTAATTTAGCCTAACCCAACTAAATATATTTTAGATACGTTAACATTAATTTAATAATAAAGAAACACAATGAAATATATTTTTTTCGTTATGTTCAGAATGATTTTGGCGAAATTATTGCATACACAAATTTTCACTTGTCTTATATGGCAAGAAGAGCGTTGCTATTTAAGCCAAAATCGAAGTTTTACCTAATCGGCACGACATATATATATAATATATATATATATATATATATATATATATATATATATATATATATATACGTGCCGATTAGGTAAAATGGTCAATTAGCAAGAACTCATCTAAAATTAAGTTCTTTCTAAAATTTTCTCTTATACGTTTAAAGATATATTTTTTAATTTATGTTAATGTAAAAATTTATAATTTTGTACCAAGAGAAACTTTGAAAACCTACCTAACCTTATTACAACAAGCGCAATTTAATTTAGCTTAACCCAACTAAATATATTTTAGATACGTTAACATTAATTTAATAATAAACAAACACAATGAAATATATTTTTTCGTTATGTTCAGAATGATTTTGGCGAAATTATTGCATATACAAATTTTCACTTGTCTTATATGGCAAGATGAGCGTTGCTATTTAAGCCAAAATCGCAAGTTTTACCTAATCGGCACGACATATATATATATATATATATATATATATATATATATATATATATATATATATATATATATATATATATATATATATATATATATATATATATATACATGTATATATATATATATATATATATATATATATATATATATATATATATATATATATATATATATATAATATACACATGATTAGCCGAGGATTCAAACCCATGTAGTTTTGGCCCTGCCTAAACTACATGGGTTCGAACCCTCGGCTAGTCACAGTGTTGGGTATTGATTCAATACCACTCATTCGTGGTCACAATATTATATATATATATATATATATATATATATATATATATATATATATATATATATATATATATATATACATACATACAATTATGTGGAGGACTGGATAGATAAGTTCACTTTTCTGCATGAAACAATATATAGTAATCGTTACTTATCTGCAACAGCATGATGTCTAGCAGCCTCCCCCTGTCCCTCCCTTCCGGTGCCGTTCTACATTCACTGGGGCTGTGGATTAATAAGTGTATTAGATACCTATTTGCCAAAAAGGCGTGTATATCTCAGCATTTCATTCCTTATCTGAAATGCTTAGGGGTACTCACTTGGTTTGGGCTTAAAGCCCATGAATAACAGCCTGGAATAGGGCAGCCTTAATCACCTTGTGTCTGCCCATGGACTGCAGTTCATAAATTTGCAGTATTGCTACATATGTACAATTTGCATTTATTGCCTTATTAATTTAAGTTATCTTAAGTTTGCCTGAAATGCTCTGCATATAAAGGCTTGGCATGACACCTTGTTATACCTTTGTACAAACATGATCATGCTAAATAAATTATTATTATTATTATTATTATTATTACTTTACCTTGCTAGAGATTAACGACTTATCTTGCAGCATATTAAGACCGATATCGTGACTTGACTGAAGGTTTGTGTCTCGGGGAATGTTGCACTGTTCGCCACTATGTTGGGAATGTTCGTTGCAATTACTCGCAATACCTGTTGCACTTCGTCATTCAATTCCATCATTTGTTCATAGTTTCGTGGTATTATCCACAGCAGGGAGAACACGGAGACTCAGTCACACTACCTGATTAGTGCTACCGTGAATTTCCTGACTCATATAAGGAGACTAGTCTAACTTTCCTAGTTTCCTGAGATTGTCAGAATGAACAAATGTCAAGAAAGCACTCTTCACTACTCTCCCTTTGTATTTTAACAATAAGGAGGCAACATCCTCATGACACACACATCTCTCGTCAGTTCCTTGAAGAAATTTCAGGCCCACTCACACTCGTTGCCCTCCTCCTCATTGTCCCAACAAAGGATATGCTGAACTCAGCTTTATATCTCTTCCTTGCTACACATTGCAACAGTATTCATTACAAGAGGGTAGATTTATTGTTATCTAGCTATAGACTAGAATTCCTAATAGTCCCAACTTGTAGGTTAAGTGGGGTGCAGATTTTCCCTTAATTTTCTTGCTATGGAGAAAGAGTAATTACTCTCGTTTAATCCTCATTGTGTAATCGATCAAGAATTCTAGCAAGGAGAGGAAAGCATGCCTCGTGATGCTATAGTACGAACATGTGTGTTTGATAAAGCTGTTTGTGAGGATGAAGAGTCCACTAGTCCCTTCCTGGAAGGGACTAGTGGAAGGCTAAGTCCCTCAGAGGGCCAAGGGGGCTGAGAGATACCCCCTTTACTGGAGAACTTTCTCCACACTGGGGGGTGGGCGAAAATTTGCCGTAGGTGAACTATTCATCTCTTAATATCATTTCGATTTTCTCACTCGCCATCACTGCTGATTGTCTTTTCTTAATAACTTTAGTCTGTGTGGTTTCTGGAGAATCACTAAGCTTGTTATCAACATTGTGTAATTCTAATGGCACTAGTTTATCTATTTCCACTTAGTCACTACACCATTACTCAAAACTTCAACTGTCCTGATGATTCCATTTGCATCAGGATGTATGGTCACTATATTTGCAAGAGGTCATTGAGACCTTGGACCATCATTCTCAATAATTACTATGTCACCAGGTCTTAAGGACGTATGATTTTCTGGAACACCAGCTCCATAGAAGTGTTCTCTCAGTGAGGTGAGATAGTCTTCTCGCCAAATTTTCTCCCAACATTCAATCACTTTATTAAGGTGTTTGAATTTACGTCTGAGTTGCTCAGGTTCGAGATAAGTAGGATCCTCTTTGATTTCTTTATCATTCATGGGAGGAACAGGTTCGAGCCTTCTGCTATGGAGTAAATGAGATGGACTTAACACTTCCAAATTGTCCAGATCATCGGTAACATAAGTTAGAGGTCTGTTGTTGACTCTATTTTTTACTTCAGTTACAACTGTTCTAAATTCTTCTAAGTCCATTCGCTGACGATGAAGAGTCTTCCTTAAACAACGTTTTATGACACCAATCATTCTTTCATAAAACCCGCCTTGCCATGGAGCCTTGGGAGGAATATGTCTCCAATGACAACTGCGTTGATTCAGCATCTGTTGTACCTCTGGTTGATCAAAGATCTTGCTTATGTAAGCAGCACCTGCAACAAAGTTCGTTGCATTGTCTGCAATTATCAGTGGGACACGCCCTTTTGGCTGCGAACCTTCTGAACAGTTTGATAAAGGTTTCAGCAGACATGTCAGTGGCTACTTCGAGATGTACTGCTCTAGTTGTAGCACAGGTGAACAAACAGATGTACACCTTGATGGGAACTTTGTCAACTGTTTCAGTTAAAATTATTGGTGGAGTGTAATCTACACCTGTCACCTCAAATGGAATGACATGACATACTCTCTCAGGGGGATATGGAGGTGAACCTGGATACTGACATACTCTCTCAGGGGGATATGGAGGTGGACCTGGATACTGACATACTCTCTCAGGGGGATATGGAGGTGGACCTGGATACTGACATATTCTCTCAGGGGGATATGGAGGTGGACCTGGATACTGACTTACTCTCTCAGGGGGATATGGAG
The DNA here is from genome assembly GCA_009830355.1 of Cherax destructor. Taxonomy (NCBI): domain Eukaryota; kingdom Metazoa; phylum Arthropoda; class Malacostraca; order Decapoda; family Parastacidae; genus Cherax; species Cherax destructor. The sequence goes on from WNWK01014031.1 coordinate 29,201, forward strand.
GTGGACCGGGATACAGACATACTCGCATATCGAAGTGATGACAAGTAATACAGTCCCTTATTTGTTTTTTCACGCTCTGTCGACCTTGAGGTCTCCAGTAGGATTGTGGTATGTGACAAAGTGTGTCAGCTACTCTACCTTGTAACACGTTACTGTGGGCGTTTTAATAATCAGTTTTGTTAGCCAATGATTTTTGGGGATCAATATTGAATGTATTGCTTCTTTAGGTAGTGAAGAATTGTGAATTCTTCCTCGACATATAATAATCTTTTCTGAGTCGAGATAAAGTTCTAAAGAATTAATCATATCAGGTTTCTTTGGGGATTTATCCTGAGTTTCCAGAATGTTATACTCTGTAGAGAAGACATCTTTCTGTATTTGTTTGACCCAGTATTTGATGGGTTCAGGAAATTCATAATTAGGTTTTATCCCTTTAATGAATTTGAAGACAAGAGCTGTAACACTTATTAGTTTACCCAAAGATGAGTAGTTAGATCCATCAATGACTATTTCTGTGTGTCTGCTGTATTTAAGTAGATTATTTCTGCTGTGTTCAAGCAGTCTGTTTCTTCTGGCATAATGTAAGCTTTTTGCCGAGGACAGTTATTTTCATTAGATAGTCAGTTAGGTCCGTGGAGCCATAATTTATTATCTACAAATTTCTTGAGTGGGACACCACGTGACAACATGTCAGCTGGGTTCTCTTGTGTAGAGACGTGGAGAAAGAGATCGTCTCTCTGTATCTCTCTTACCTCTGTTACTCTATTCTGTACATAGACCAACTTACTCTTGTTGTTTTGTAACCACTGGAGAACTGCTTCATTGTCACTCCAGATCACAGTTTTTTCAATAGTGAGATGATCAAGTACTTTGTTGAGATAGACAGCTAATTTTGTACCTACATAGAGTGCTGTCAATTCCAGTTGTGGTACTGTTCTGACCTTCAAGGGTGCAACCCTGGCCTTTGAAGTAATTAGTAAACTTCCTTCAACATTACTCATGCAAGCTACAGCGCCATAACCTCTGGTTGACTCACCACAGAACACTTGACCTATTTGTCTGGGAAATTTAATTTGATGAAGTTGTTTAAACTCCTTGGATATTTCATCCCATTCTTGACTCATTTCTAGAGGCAAGTTCTCATCCCAACCTATTTTGAACTTCCATGCATCTTGTACAAGCATTTTACCCTTTATGGTAATTGGTGAGACGAGTCCTAGAGGATCAAAACATTGTGATACCTCTGACAGTAAACTACGTTTAGTGAGTGTACTGCTTGATTTATTGTTTATCCTTTTGAGACTCAAACTGTCTTCCTGTGTGTTCCAATTAAGTCCAAGCATGTTGTTGCATTCAGGAATTTCAGCTTCAGTGAAATCTTCTTTGATAAGTTCCCTTAATTGAATTAAATTAGTATTCCACATCCTTAGAGGCATATTTACATCTATCATTTCCTTGTTAGCTTCTCTGTATAAGGATTTCAAATCCTCCTCTTTATTCACAGTACCTTGAAGATTGTCCACATAAAAACTTTTATTTAAGGCGTCTTTGAAGGGACTTTCAGATTTCTTCAAATGTGTATTAAGAGTAGCTTCTAGCAGGACTGGAGAGGATGTTGCACCAAATAATACTGACTTGAAGCGACATGTTTTCTCAGGACTTTGAGGATCATGTGGATTTTCGGGCCACAAGAATCGAGTATAATCTCTGTCTATTTCTTAAGAAAGCTTTGGAAATAACAGCCGTATATTAATTCATATCATATATACCTCTCCCTGTATATATTTTTGCTTACAGGTATAAATATGTTAATTTTATTCCCTGTTTTAGGGATTAAAGTATTCCTTACTGGTGGTATACAGGTTACATGCAGAGAGGTTTTAACCCCTCGCTAAACAATATACAAGACAAAATCAACACTGCATAAGTATAGCTTGTTGTGTAATGCCACTGCCACATTACAGCACATCAGTGCATTAAAAACAACAACTTTGAGCATCAAAGTATTTATCAATTTGCAGTTTATTATGTCTGGGGAGGATCAAACTGTTATACTGTCTGATTTACTGGTTTCTGCCTGATTTCTGAAACTGGATGCTGCTTATAAACAAGCCAGAGGTAGCGAGAAGTTGCTGGTGTTCATACGTTGTAAGAGACTGAACAAATTCCTACGGTAGGAGCAGAGGTTGGCGACCTCCGTCGTTCCCATGGCTCACTATCAATACCTGAAGACCCGCTATACAAGTTTCATAGAGCAGTACATTACTTTCCAGTGTGATGAACATATCAAATAAATAAAACTTACATGGGTGTACGTATAAGTAATAATAGTTGTAGTATGTACTGACCACTCTGACCACATAGATCACTCGGCTCGTAACCATAAAAAGAAATTCCATCATATAAAACTTACAACACAACATGATGTGCGTAATTGTTCAATAGATTACAGAGAAAATTCCACAGACAAGGTTATTCTTTCTCCAAATTGGTATCTTTCTTTCATTTCTATTTTGCATGAATCTGAAGTAATTAATCCCAAATATGCTGTCCCCTCTGCCCCTTTCTAGGACCCACCATTCTCCTGTATGCTTGTGAAACTGGCATGTGCAGAGAAGTAAATGAAAAACTCTTATCTTCATTAAGACTCACAACATATATAGCGTCTGCAATATCTCCTTCAAACTATAATTTAATCTTGACAATATTAAACCTAAAAAATAATTAAGTGCAAGGTCAATTTTAAGTGTAAGGTTATTTTTAAGTGCAAGGTCGTTATAATAATTATATCTTTATAACTACAAGTACATGTACAACGTATACAGGCCTAGTTGACATCAATGACATACTAATATATAAAAAGTCACTTGTTATGCTGAGCATTTCGGGCAAATTAGGTCAATTTTGTCCCAGGATGCGACCCTCACAAGTCGACTAACACCCAGGTACCCATTTTACTGATGGGTGAACATAGACAAGAGGTGTGAGGAAACCCCCCCCCAATGTTTCCACCCTTACCGGGAATCGAACCACGGACCCTCAGTTTGTGAAGCGAGATCTTTGCCTACCAGGCCACGGGCCACCATAATAACAAAACCATGGAAACTCCGAGGTAGGAGATAAAGCACAAACGTATATGAAGTTATATTTGTCAATAGTCAAAAACCACAATATATAAGAACATAAGAAACACTGCAGCAGGCCTACTGGCCCATGCGATGCAGGTCCACTTCACTCACCGGCTTAAGCCAATGCCTTAAGGTAGTCAGGTCAGGTCCCATTCCCTAAGGAAGGAACACGGCATCTGACCTAGTAACACCTATTTTTAAAACTACACATCGTCCTAACTTCTATGACGGTACTCGGGAGTTTGTTCCACTCATCCACAACTCTATTACCAAACCAGTGCTTTCCTATATCCTTCCTGAATCTGATTTTTTCCAACTTGAAACCATTGCTGCGAGTCCTGTCTTGGCTGGATATTTTCAGCACGCTATTTACATCCCCTTTATTCATTCCTGTTTTCCATTTATACACCTCAATCATATCCCCCTCTGGTGGTCTGGTGGCTAAAGCTCTCGCTTCACACGGCGAGGGCCTGGGTTCGATTCCCAGCCAGGGCAGAAACATTGGGCGTGTTTCTTTACACCTGTTGTCTATGTTCCCCATCAGTAAAATGGGTACCTGGGTGTTAGTCGACTGGTGTGAGTCGCATCCTGGGACACTGACCTAATCTGCCCGAAATGCTCAGCATAACAAGGGACTTTCTATATATGATGTCAGCTAGGCCTGTATACCATGTACATGTACTTGTAGTAAATATATTATTATTATTATTCTACGTCTTTCTAGAGAGTGCAGATTCACGGCCCTCAGTCTATCATCATAGGGAAGATTTCAGATACATGGGATCAACTTTGTCATCCTCCTTTGTACGTTTTCCAGTGCATTTATATCCATTCGGTAATACAGTGACCAGAACTGTGCAGCATAATCTAAATGAGGCCTAACCAAAGATATATAGAGTTGAAGAACAACCTGATGACTCCTATTATTTATGCTTCTTGATATGAAGCCAAGGGTTCTGTTAGCTTTATTGTGAACACTTGTGCACTGCTGTCTTGGTTTCAGATTACTGTTAACCAGAACTCCTAAATCCTTATCGCAATCAGTAATATTAAGATCTACATTATTTAATTTATATGGCATGGTTATTGTCCTGTCCAGCATTTAGAACTTTGCATTTGTCTATATTAAACTGCATCTGCCACTTCTCCGACCACTGCATCAGTCTATTCAAATCATCCTGGAGTGCTCTAATGTCCTCATCAGAATGAATTGGACGGCCAATTTTGGTGTCATCAGCAAATTTGCTTATATCACTATTTATTCCTTCATCTATGTCGTTTATGTAAATTGTGAACAACAAGGGGCCCAACACTGACCCCTGTGGAACACCGCTTGTGACGTGCCCACATTCTGATTTCTCCCCATTTATACAAACACTCTGCCGCCTATTTGTCAACCATGCCTCTACCCAGGTAAAATTTCTCCTCCTATTCCGTGTGCCTTAAGTTTCCTCAATAGCCTCTGATGAGGACCGAAAGCCTTAATGAAATCCATATACACAATATCATATTCAATACAATGATATACCTCCTCATATACCTTAGTGAAAAAAGTTAGTAAATTCGTAAGGCAGGACGCCCCTTTGTAAAACCGTGTTGAGATTCATTAATCAATTTATGCTTTTCAAGATGGCTACGAATTGCCTCTGCAATTATTGATTCCATAAATTTTCCCACTATGGAGGTAAGGCTTATTGGTCTATTGCCTTGTAAATAGGTATTACATTAGCCATTTTTCCACTTGTCTGGCACTATGACAGTTTGTAGTGATATATTGAAAAAAATAACCAAAGGTTTGCTAAGTTCCTCTTTACATTCCTTTAAAACCCTTGCAAACAGTTCATCAGGGCCTGGGGATTAGTTAGGTTTTAATTTCTCTATTTGTCTGAGGACCATGTCACTAGTTACCCAATCGTGCATAGTTTATTATCGTCCTTTTCTACATAATGTATTATTTCTGGAATTTCGCTAGTATCTTCCTGAGTAAAAACTGAGAGGAAGTAGGCATTGAAAAGTTCGCACATTTCCTTATCACTGTCCGTGATCTGACCTGAGTTACTCTTGTCCCTAATCTTACTTCTGTATACCTGAAAGAACCCTTTTGGGTTAGTCTTCGAATTCCTTGCGACTTTAGCCTCATACTTCCTTTTTGCTTTTCTTATTTTTTTTTATTTCTCTCTTTAATTGAATATATTGATTTCTTAACTGCTCTTCCCCTCTTTTGATACACCTCTATGTGCCTCTCTTTTGATACACCTCTATGTGCCTCTCTTTTGACCAATGAGATGTTTTAATCTATTGTTTATCCATTTACGATCGGTTTTGTTAGATCTAATTTCCCTACTTTGAACAACAGTTGTCTGGGCAGCTAGAACTATGCTCTGAAACACGTCACATTGGCAACCAACACCACCTACCTGACCCATAGTCAGGTCATCCCAATTTAGCCCACCCAGGTAATTTCTGAGCCCCATGAAGTCAGCCAAGCGGAAATCTGGGACAAAGACTTGATTGCAGTTACCTGGGTAATTCCATGATATATTGAAACTAAGTGATTTGTGATCGCTTTCCCCCCTATCACATCATTAACCTCAAGATTATTAATTAGTGATTCTTTGTTGGCAAGAACCAAGTCAAGCAGGTTGTTTCCTCTAGTTGGTTCTGTCACAAACTGTTTTAGAAAGCAATCCTGAACCGTATATTGAAAGTCACTAGACTCAAGATTTCCTGTCACATTGTTCCAATCAATTTGTCTAAAGTTAAAATCCCTCATTAACACAACATTTTCTTTCATATCTAGACGCCTTATGAATTTCGTTCCACAGCAGCCTACCGCACTCCCTATCAAGGTTTGGGGGCCTATAAATCACACCCAAAATAAATTTTTCACGACCTTCGAGAAACTGTAGCCAAACAAGAAACTATTGAACAAATACTCTTAAAATGTATGGATCAACTAAAAACACCTAGTCAAATTTCACAGCCAGGCAATTAACACACCAGAACAATGATCACACCTGGTCATATTTCACAGCCAGGCAATTAACACACCAGAACAATGATCACACCTGGTGATATTTTACAGCCAGGCAATTAACACACCAGAACAATGATCACACCTGGTCATATTTCACAGCCAGGCAATTAACACACCAGAACAATGATCACACCTGGTCAAATGACACTTCTAAGCAGTTTACCAAGTGTCGCTGCAGGTGTTGAGGGGAGTCAGGTGATCAACACAGAGGAGTCAAGTGATCAACACAGGTGTGTGTGTGGATCTCCTGCAGGTGCGGAGGGGAGTGAGATGTGTTCCTGCTTCTCCATCAGGAGTGAGTGGGATGGCAACTACGACGCTGACTTCTCCGTGCAATCTACCATCAAGTTCAAAGGCCTTACATGCGAGCTCACCTTTGACAGCCCTGTCGACTCTCTGAACGTAAGTGATCCGTGAGAGAGAGAGAGAGAGAGAGAGAGAGAGAGAGAGAGAAGAGAGAGAGAGGGCAAATTGAACGGAATTAAAATGAAACAAATGAAAAGGGAAGAAGCTCTAATTTACAGGACTTCAGAATAAGTGATGGTAGGGATTGTTGACTAGTTCAACTGTGTTCATAACGGGACACATACGACGACGTAGCCTAAATCATTACAAGTTACATCACCCGTCATTACAGGTCATCATCACATCCCCCGTCATTACAGGTCATCATCACATCACCCGTCATTACAGGTCATCATCACATCCCCCGTCATTACAGGTCATCATCACATCACCCGTCATTACAGGTCATCATCACATCCCCCGTCATTACATGTCATCATCACATCACCCGTCATTACAGGTCATCACCACATCACCCGTCATTACAGGTCATCACCACATCATCCATTATTACAGGTCATCACCACATCCATCATTACAAGTCACCACCACATCATCCATCATTACAAGTCACCACCACATCATCCATCATTACAGGTCATCACATCATCATTACAAGTCACCACCACATCATCTATCATTACAGGTCATCACCACATCATCAATCATTACAAGTCATCACCACATCCCCCATCATTACAAGTCATCACCACATCACCCACCATTACAAGTCATCACCACATCATCCATCATTAAATGTCATCACCACATCACCCACCATTACAAATCACCACATCACCCATCATTACAAGTCATCACCACATCACCTATCATTACAAGTCATCACCACATCATCATTACAGGTCATCACCACATCACCCATCTTTATAAGTCATCACCACATCATCCATCATTACAAGTTATCACCACATCATCCATCATTACAGGTCATCACCACATCACCCATCTTTATAAGTTATCACCACATCATGCATCATTACAGGTCATCACCACGTCACCCATCATTAAAAGTCATCACTACATCACCTATCATTATATGTCATCACCACATCATCCATCATTACAGGTCATCACCACATCATCCATCATTACAGGTCATCACCACATTATCCATCACTAAAAGTAATCACCACATCACCCATCATTACTAGTCATCACCACATCATCCATCATTACAGGTCATCACATCACCCATCATTACAGGTCATCACTACATCCATCATTACAAGTCATCACCACATCATCCATCATTACAGGTCATCACCACATTATCCATCATTAAAAGTCATCACCACATCACCCATCATTACAGGTCATCACCACGTCACCCATCATTACAAGTCATCACTACATCACCCATAATTACAAGTCATCCCCACATCATCCATCATTACAAGTCATCACCACATCATCCATCATTACAGGTCATCACCACATTATCCATCATTAAAAGTCATCACAACATCACCTATCATTACAAGTCATCACCTCATCACCCATCATTACACGTCATCACCACATCATCCATCATTACAGGTCATCACCACGTCACCCATCATTACAAGTCATCACTACATCCATCATTACAAGTCATCACTACATCCATCATTACAAGTCATCACCACGTCACCCATCATTACAAGTCATCACTACATCCATCATTACAAGTCATCACCACATCATCATTACAGGTCATCACCACATCACCCATCTTTATAAGTCATCACCACATCATCCATCATTACAAGTTATCACCACATCATCCATCATTACAGGTCATCACCACATCACCCATCTTTATAAGTTATCACCACATCATCCATCATTACAGGTCATCACCACGTCACCCATCATTAAAAGTCATCACTACATCACCTATCATTATATGTCATCACCACATCATCCATCATTACAGGTCATCACCACATCATCCATCATTACAGGTCATCACCACATTATCCATCACTAAAAGTAATCACCACATCACCATCATTACTAGTCATCACCACATCATCCATCATTACAGGTCATCACATCACCCATCATCACAGGTCATCACTACATCCATCATTACAAGTCATCACCACATCATCCATCATTACAGGTCATCACCACATTATCCATCATTAAAAGTCATCACCACATCACCCATCATTACAGGTCATCACCACGTCACCCATCATTACAAGTCATCACTACATCACCCATAATTACAAGTCATCACCACATCATCCATCATTACAAGTCATCACCACATCATCCATCATTACAGGTCATCACACATTATCCATCATTAAAAGTCATCACAAAAATCACCTATCATTACAAGTCATCACCTCATCACCTCAGTCATTACACGTCATACCTATCATCATCCATCATTACAGGTCATCACCACTCACCATCATTACAAGTCATCACTACATCCATCATTACAAGTCATCACAACGTCACCCATCATTACAAGTCATCACTACATCCATCATTACAAGTCATCACCACATCATCCATCATTACAAGTCATCATCACATTATCCATAATTAAAAATCATCACCACATTATCCATCATTACTAGTCATCACACATCATCTATCATTACAGGACATCTTTACATCACCCATCATTTCAGGTCATCACTACATCGCCCATCATTGCATGTCATCACATCACCCATCATTACAGGTCATCTCCACATCACCCATCATTACAGGTCATCTCCACATCACCCATCATTACAGGTCATCCCCACATCACCCATCATTACAGGTCATCTCCACATCACCCATCATTACAGGTCATCACCACATCACCCATCATTACAGGTCATCTCCACATCACCCATCATTACAGGTCATCACAACATCACCCATCATTACAGGTCATCACATCACCCATCATTACAAGTCATCTCCACATCACCCATCATTACAGGTCATCTCCACATCACCCATCATTACAGGTCATCTCCACATCACCCATCATTACAGGTCATCCCCACATCACCCATCATTACAGGTCATCCCCACATCACCCATCATTACAGGTCATCACCACATCACCTATCATTACAGGTCATCTCCACATCACCCATCATTACAGGTCATCACCACATCACCCATAATTACAGGTCATCCCCACATCACCCATCATTACAGGTCATCCCCACATCACCCATCATTACAGGTCATCACCACATCACCCATCATTACAGGTCATCCCCACATCACCCATCATTACAGGTCATCCCCACATCACCCATCATTACAGGTCATCCCCACATCACCCATCATTACAGGTCATCCCCACATCACCCATCATTACAGGTCATCCCCACATCACCCATCATTACAGGTCATCCCCACATCACCCATCATTACAGGTCACCACGTCAGGTCAGTGGTACGCTGCTGCATTTTCACTTTAGTCTCGGGGAAGCGCTAAGCCCAAAAGGGTTTAGCGCCTAGAAGGCATTTAGGTTCGATTCAAGGAAGGGGAGAGACCATAAGTCCAGTTCCTTGGATCAAGAGCCTGCCCTCCTTCCCGAGGGGTGAAACACAGGCTAGCGAACAACGCTATATTGGGACTTCGTTTCGCTTTGCTTAGACTTGATAAATCGCTAAACAGAGCGAAACGTCAGTCACACTGAGCTACTTGCCAACTTCCATCTTTTTCCAGACTATACCTGTGACCAATACTGCATTATTTATAATGAAATAAAGCGATAAACCGACAAGGGTCATGCATCCTGGTCAAGCCTGACTCCCAGGAACTAGAGCCGTAAGCACGAAAGACACGTACGGTAACTAGGACAATTATTAAGGCGAAGTTTCGCCCACCAGGAGGCTCCAACGATCGCCCCCTGGTGGGGGATCTTAATAAATATCCTAGACACAGCACATATCTTCCCACATGTCGCTCTTGATCCACCATTAGAAACCTCATTAATGTCGACTACGATACAAGAGTAACACCTGGGTATCTTCATCCCTGCGAAGTTTCGCCTACACACCGGGTCTTTTGAATCGAATAAAAGTGAATAAAACAATGGAGACAGTAGAAGTATTGCTAATGTCAATAAAATAATACATATGTTGTTTTTGGCATTATACTGAGAGACGTTTCGCTCAACAGACTTTATCAGTACTTTATTGTGCCTCTTGCAGTGTTTAATGTGTTTGTGGGCGACTAAACCATGTGTTGCGCAGGCGAATCATTTTGACAATAAAGACACCGAAATGTACTGCACACTAGCGGCTTCCTTTTGTGTCTAACAAAGTCTTATTACATTATTTTTAAGACACCGGCCGTCTCCCACCGAGGCAGGGTGACCTAAAAAAAAAAAAGTTTTCTTTTTACATTTAGTAATGTATACACAAGGGGTTACTAGCCCATTGCTTCCGGCATTTTAGTCGCCTCTTACGACACGCATGGCTTACGGCGGAAGAATTCTTTTCCATTTCCCCGTGTAGAGTTTTTTTTAATAAACTACATTATTTGTACACTGCATGGAAATAAATGAAGCATTTGAACTTTGTAGCCGTTGCACACCTGTCTTAATCGTCGACGTGTTGGCACTGTGTACCGTCAGTATATAAGAGGTTTGTGTTGCCCTGGCTCCACAGTACTGGCAGGGGTCCGTGGAGATGGTGGACAGCACCCACTTCATCCTCACCAACGAGATCTTCTCAGCTGAACCAGAAGACGATATCGAGTTTGGTATCGAGGTCCACTACAGCGGTGCCACCAAACCTGTCATCACCGGCGTCATCTTTGAACGGCGATGATGTTTGTGGTCAGTCACAGGATGTTATCAATTATGATTATTTTTATTCTTCTTATTATTATTAATTCATAAAGGACCGCTTATCCTGTAGATGTCAGACAACACCAGTAATGGAAGATAATCAGGTTTGATCAGAGGATTGGTAATGATATGGATAACAGTGGTTAACAGTGCATAGTTCTCACAAGGAATATGTACCTGCTTGGAAAGACAGTCAGGGTGAAAGTGGTGGTTAATTAATGTTTTGTTCACTGGATCACTCAGGATTAGTAGCAAACGGCGGATATATTTATATATATATAAAAGATAAGTGGAAGTTCAGTGTTTGGTTTAATGGCAGGTGTTTAATGACAGGTGTTTAATGGCAGGTGTTTACTTAGAAAGAGAAGATGCAGGCTATTAAAAGTGTGAAAAATATGATAATTCCACAAGTTAACCCATACAAAGAGAAACTGAGAACGGCGAAGACAATATATTATGTACTCGATTTAAGTTTCTCTTCAGCAGAAACTATAAAGGAACAAGAGAGGAAGTTACTGATGCAAAAGTAATGAGATAAGGGTAGGCAGAGTACATGTGACCTCAGGGTAGTAACTGTGACAAGCCTTTATACGTATTTTTTCCACATGTTATTAGGCTGAGATGCCGTCATGGTTAACTCGAAAAAATTTCCACCTGTTCATGCAATTTGTTCTATATACCACAACTTACCTGGGTATTTGTATCGGACCTTAATTCACACCCGGAGAACGCTGTCTTGATTGAAGAACGTTTCTGAAGAGTCACTGCCTTGTTAGACGAAGTACTCACAATTGTCTCTTTACAAAAGAGTACTACTGAGTGGTCTGACTTCCTACAGACGGTGTGGGTGACTGGTCGACCCCACAGCCCATGGAGAACCCTTGTGCTGAGACAGGCATGACCCCTTACGATTACAGTCAGGTGAGCTGGATTTGTGTATACCAATATTTTTTCCAAGACTAGTCTCTGGCAAATGATCATTGTACACTCGTTCTCTGAGGATCTATCTCACAAAACTTGTGATAGTTCGATTAGTTTCTTCAATGATTCCCGTTTTCCCTCAGTTCCCTACAGTTGTAAACGTTGGTTGTTATCAAGTCGCTAACGTAAAATATAACCATATTTTCCTCCCATTCTATCTTAATTATTCACTTGCTGTTTCATAATGATTTAGAACGGGGTAGCTGTTAGTTTATCATAACAATTCGAAATTATTTTATTTTGTTTCATTATTCTCGTCATATTAGAGCGATTATTATGTCTGTTAACAGTTGTAGTGTATGTCTTACGTGTTCTGTCTGCAGGTGCTGTGTATGTCTTACGTCTTCTACGAGGCTCAGCGCTCAGGTAAACTTCCTGCTGATCAGCGTGTTACCTGGAGGGAGACTCTGCCCTTGATGACGGCTCTGATGTGGGACACGATTTCACTGGTGGATACTATGACGGTGAGTTGAGAGAGAGAGAGAGAGAGAGAGAGAGAGAGAGAGAGAGAGAGAGAGAGAGAGAGATATCTTGTATTCCTCACAATTAACACACCGTCTCTCGCCTCACCAGCTGGAGATCACGTCAAGTTTGGCTTCCCCATGGCCTACACCGCAACTGTGCTCGCCTGGGGACTTCTCGACTTCTCGAATGGCCATCAGACTGCAAGTAAGACCCTTATTAAACACACACACACAGTAGGGACACCACCTGCGCGGGTCACAACTTTAGTGCTCCGCGAATTTAAGTGTTTTTGAGGGCTATCCAAGGGTACTGCAGGGGTCATCAAGTGTGTCAGGGTAGTGAACAACCCTTGAAGTGATTTACGAGTTGCCCTGAGCCACATAAGTGCGGGGAGAGCCACAATTTTATAAGTGAAGTACAAATTGATAACTGGTGACGGGATCAGAGTGGGAAGGCCTAGTGTGCTCCAGGCGACGTTGCCACATGTGTCACCCAAGATATTAAACTGAAATAAATATGTGACAAGTGAAAGAAATACAGTGAATAGGTTATATTATATATCAACAAGAAACGAACATCTCATCGAGTTGGACAATCTGCAGGATACTACAGGCTGCTACAGGCTGCATCGCAAGTACATCTCACCTATGCGTGGTTTTCGGGGAGTCGGGTGTAAGTTCCAATTACCTAACCGTCAAGCTGTTTGTGAATAGGATACCAAGTACTTGGTAACGAATAGCAATTGGTAATTTCTAGTAGAAAAGAGCGAGCAGACAGGTGAAGCATAGAATACATTAACTGGTAGATCAGGTGTAAGTCAGGTCAGGCCAGGTAGAGGAGCACTGTAGACGACCTCGCAGACCCCACATACACACTCATACACCATAACACACAATTTCACTACTACTTTTCACACACTTAATAAACCCACACACATATAGTTCCACACACACACACACACACACACACATAGAACACACACAGCGTAGAATACATTAACTGGTAGATCAGGTGTGAGTCAGGTTACGCCAGGTAGAGGAGCACTGCAGACGACATGTCACTGCAAACTCCACATACACACCCATACACCATAACACACAATTTCACCACTAATTTTCACACAACCCACACACACACATACATACACACACATATAGTTCACAAGAAACGACCAAGAGGTATGTGAGGAGCTCAACATGAGATTTAAAGAAGTATTTATAGAGGAGACAGGAAGGACTCCAGGAATTCAGAATAGGGAGGTATACCAACAAGTGCTGGATGAAATACACACAACCGAGGAGGAGGTGAAGAAGCTGCTATGTGAACTCGATACCTCAAAAGCGGTGGGACCGACAACATTTCTCCATGGGTCCTTAGAGAGGAGCAGAGATGTTGTGTGCCACTAACAAAAATCTTCAACTCATGCACTGCAACTACCTGAGGTGGAAGATGGCAAATGTAGTCCCAATTTTTAAGAAAGGAGACAGACACGAAGGCATTAAACTACAGACCTGAGTCACTGACGTGTATAGTATGCAAAGTCATGGAGAAGATCATCAGGAGGAGAGTGGTGGAGCACCTAGAAAGACAATCTTATAAACGACAACCAGCACGGTTTCAGGGAAGGAAAATCCTGTGTCACAAACCTACTGGAGTTTTATGACAAGGTAACAGAAGTAAGACACGAGAGAGAGGGGTGGATAGACTGCAAGAAGGCGTTCGACACAGTTCCTCACAAGAGGTTAATGCAAAAGCTAGAGGATCAGGCACACGTAACAGAAAAGGCACTGCAATGGATCAGAGAATATTTGACAGGGAGGCAACAACGAGTCATGGTACGTGACAAGGTGTCAGAGTGGGCACATGTGACGAATGGAGTTCCACAAGGGTCAGTCCTAGGACCTGTACTGTTTTTGGTATATGTGAATGACATAACGGAAGGGATAGATTCAGAAGTGTCCCTGTTTGCAGATGATGTGAAGTTAATGAGAAGAATTAAATCAGTTGAGGATCAGGCAGGACTACAAAGAGAGCTAGACAGGCTACAAGCCTGGTTCAGTAAATGGCTCCTTGAATTTAACCCTGCCAAATGTAAAGTCATGAAGATCGGGGAAGGGCAAAGAAGACCGCAGACAGGGTATAATCTAGGTGGCCAAGGACTGCAAACCTCACTCAAGGAAAAAGATCTTGGGGTGAGTATAATACCGAGCACATCTCCTGAGGCACACATCAATCAGATAACTGCTGCAGCATACGGGCGGCTGGCAAACCTAAGAATAGCGTTCCAATACCTCACTAAGGAATCGTTCAAGACTCTGTACCAAAGTCAGCCCATACTGGATCAGCACCATTTGAACCACACCTGTACACGTCGAAATTAGAAAAGTGCAAAGTTTGCAACAGATATCCAGAGCTAAGATGTCTAAAGAAAGTTAAGTGAAATCGGCCTGACGACACTAGAGGACAGGAGGGTTAGGGGCGACATGATAACGGCATATAAAATTCTGCGAGGAATAGATAAGGTGGACAGAAACAAGATGTTCCAGAGAGTGGACACAGAAACAAGGGGTCACAGTTGGAAGTTGAAGACTCCTATGAGTCAAATGGATGTTAGGAAGTATTTCTTCAGTCATAGAGTTGTCAGGAAGTGGAATAGCCTAGAAAGTGACGTAGTGGAGGCAGGAACCATACATAGTTTTAAGAAGAGGTTTGATAAAGCTCATGGAGCAGGGAGAGAGAGGACCTAGTAGCAATCAGTGAAGAGGCGGGGCCAGGAGCTATGACTCGACCCCTACAACCACAAATAGGCGAGTACATACACACACACACACAATTGGAAGTTGAAGACTCAGATGAATCACAGGGATGTTAGGAAGTATTTCTTCAGTCGTAGAGTTGTCAAAGAGTGGAATAGTCTGGAAAGTGATGTAGTGGAGGCAGGGTCCATACATAGCTTTAAGAAGAGGTATGATAAAGCTCATGGAGCAGGGAGAGTGACCTAGTAGCGACCAGTGAAGAGGCAGGGCCAGGAGCTGTGACTCGACCCACACTAAGGAAAGGATGGGATTGAACCCTCGGCAAGCTAGTTCCAAAACTCGCAGGCCAGTGAGTTACCTCTCTCGTTGTTGATTTGTTTATAGTTGTTCTACAATTTCTTGAGTCAAAGGTGTCTTATGTTTCTTAAAAAAAATGCAAAGTTTAAAAATTTGACGAACATTTGATTGTTTACAGATCAGGTGGAGTACGGCCAGGCAGCTGTCAAGTGGGCCACCGACTACTTCTTGAAGGCTCACACAGCACACTTTGAGTTTTACGGACAGGTAAGGGAGCAAACTATGGACATGTTATGTTACACACAGACACTTCTGACCTATGGCTACCAGCACTGTATGACACTTGCGAGTTTAGCGCTTAGTTTCTTTATTATAATAATAATCTGACCTATGGCTCAGCGGCTATAGTCTAGCGCAAACGACTGAATGAACCCGGTTCGATTCCCGAACAGGGAGAGAGGTATGTAGCAAAATTTCTAACACCTGGTGTCCCTGTTCGCTGTTAGTTCACTGTTGTGGGTCACATTCTAGGGATAAAAAAATCGAACAAGAATAAAACTGAATGAGTTGCATGACGAGAATTTTCCTAATAATTCAACTACAAATATACACTGACGTGCCTCATGATTTGGTCAGCTTCAGATACATTATATACATCGAGAGTTGTGTTTTTTCCTCGTATATTCATTGAGAGCTTATTTTAATCTCTATTTCAGAAGTTAAATGCCTTTCAGTGGTGGTGTACAAGTGACAAGCAACCTTAATGACCCTCGTGTAGTCGATAGCCTTTAAAGACAACGCACACATACATATACACACAAACACACACACACACACATACACATATACACATATAGAATTATATAACAGGAGTTCCTTGATGCAGGTAGGAGAGGGCAACCTGGACCACGCCTACTGGGGCAGACCTGAGGAGATGACCATGGCCAGACCATCTTACAAGATCGACAGCAGCGCCCCAGGTGGGTAAACCTGCACACGTTAGTTAGTTAGTTACCATTTTGTCCTAGGCACATGTCGATTTGACACTAGGCCTGTTGTATGTATGTGTGTGTGTGTGTAAGGAAACACTTCGAAATGTTTCCGCCCCGCCGGGAATTAAACCCGGGCCCTCCGTGCATCATGCGAGAGCTTTAGCAATCAGGCCACCGGGGCTATGTGTGAGTGAACCTGTACAGGCTCGAGCGAACCCGCACTAGTTTGATTAGTTTGATATCTTTATTATGCACCCCATACCCATCCTGTGGGCGGTAGTCAAAAGATTACAGAGGTACATAATGGGTCCAGGGACTGGACCCCAAAGTTTTGATAGCTGAGCCCGCACTAGTGAGTGAAATCACGGGAGTGAATGAGTCTACGCAGTCACTCAGGACCCGTGAGTGAACCCACAAGTCCTGAGTGACAAACACCTGTGGTTATCTGAGCTGCGACACTTTGGTTCAATTTCCAGTGCAACTTTACCTATTTTAAGTAATGACCTATTTCAGTCTATTTGCTTAGATCAAACACCTCGCTCAGTTTATACACTTGGGCCAATTTAAAATACCTAAATTATTCACTGAAACACGAAAATAGGGCTCATTTTACACACCCTAGTTATTTATTTAGTTTTTTTATATAATTCCATTTGGTTAACATGTAATTATTATTACAGTCATAGGAAGCGTTGTAAGGGGTAGCATAACACCTGGGGAGCAGGTGAGGCGTTCAAGTACGACCCAAGGGAGGAAAGGGCAGGTTCAGTTCCTCAATCCCGGAGCGCTTCACTGGAGCGCTTCAGCGGAGCGCTTCAGCGGAGCGCTTCACCGGAGCGCTTCACCGGAGCGCTTCACCGGAACGCTTCACCGGAACGCTTCACCGGAACGCTTCACTGGAGCGCTTCACTGGAACGCTTCACTGGAGAGCTTCACCGGAGCGCTTCACCGGAGCGCTTCACCGGAGCACTTCACCGGAGCGCTTCACTGGAACGCTTAACCGGAGCGCTTCACTGGAACGCTTCACCGGAGCGCTTCACCAGAGCGCTTCACCGGAGCGCTTCACCGGAGAGCTTCACCGGAGCGCTTCACAGGAGAGCTTCACCAGAGCACTTCACCGGAGCGCTTCACTGGAGCGATTCACCGGAACGCTTCACCGGGCTTCACTGGACAGCTTCACCAGAGCGCTTCACCGGAACGCTTCACCGGAGCGCTTCACCGGAACAGCTTCACCGGAGAGCTTCACCGGAGCGCTTCACAGGAGCGCTTCACGGAGCGCTTCACCGGAGAGCTTCACCGGAGCGCTTCACTGGAGCGCTTCACCGGAGCGCTTCACTGGAGAGCTTCACCGGAGCGCTTCACCGGAGCACTTCACCGGAGCGCTTCACCGGAGCGCTTCACCGGAACGCTTCACCGGAGCGCTTCACCGGGCGCTTCACCGGAACGCTTCACCGGAGCACTTCACCGGAGCGCTTCACTGGAACGCTTCACCGGAGCCGCTTCACCGGAACGCTTCACCGGGCGCTTCACCGGAGCGCTTCACGAGAGCTTCACCGGAGCGCTTCACCGGAGAGCTTCACCGGAGCACTTCACCGGAGCGCTTCACCGGAGCGCTTCACCGGAACGCTTCACCGGAGCGCTTCACCGGAACGCTTCACCGGAGCGCTTCACCGGAACGCTTCACCGGAGCGCTTCACAAAAGCGCTTCACCAGAGCGCTTCACCGGAGCGCTTCACCGGAATGCTTCACCGGAGCGCTTCACCGGAGCACTTCACCGGAGCGCTTCACCGGAGCGCTTCACCGGAGCGCTTCACCGGAGCGCTTCACCGGAGAGCTTCACCGGAGCGCTTCACCGGAATGCTTCACCGGAGCGCTTCACCGGAGCGCTTCACCGGAGCGCTTCACCGGAGCGCTTCACCAGAGCGCTTCACTGGCGTCAAGAAACTTTCATTGGGAGGCTGTTTTATCTCAACTTTTTCTTTACGTTCATCTGTTATATATTAAGCAAACTTGGATGCACAGCAGTGTACTGCTGCTCTGCTCTATTTGACATTTACACGGAGAGAACAAACACTATGTACATGAATGGCATATAATACCCACAAGATAAAGAATTATACACATGTGCAACATATGGGTATCTTCATTTGGCGAAACGTTTACGAATAAAGATACCCAGATGTTGCACATGTGTCCAATTTTTCAAACGCTGTTACCCTAAAATATTCTATCACGCGGAATGGGCTTTATACGTGGAGCTGAAATGTGTCAGCCTGAGCTGGGAGACATCAGGATAACGAGGATATCGTCAAGCGTTCCATTAAAAGTACAGCAGCTAGGCGACCTTCACTGCTTTCTCGTTCCAGCAGAGTTGGAATTAATCTTACTTGGGAATTACCTTCTTTCAGGATGGCCAATCACATATACATTACCAACGTAATTTTTATGACGACTTTATACAAATAACCCTCACATGGGAGACTGAAAATGATAACAATGTTTCGGTCTGACTTGGACCATTAACTAAGACCGAAACGTTGTGTGTGTGTGCGAGTTATCTGAGCATTGTTTCAGTCACAGTGTTGTGCCTTTTTATTCTTTATGACGACATCTCCGCCTTGTTAGAGCAGGATAACAAAATTATATGTAGAAGAGAAAAGAAAGAAAACAGAAGAGAAATTAGGATTATATTATATATCTAAGAACAAATACATACATTATTTTGTAGACAATGCAGATTCATTATTGAAATAGCCTCTCGACATTTTAAAACAGCATTGTATTTCTGAGAATACATACAGTGGAACCTCTGTCACAAACGCTTCCGAACACGACCAAAAAATTAGCCAAATTTTTGCATCTGGTCACGAACACATAATCGAGTGCCGAACAAACACAGCCACACCAATTTTCACATTCCGCGCCATTTTTTTCGCACGCTCCAATTTTCCCCACTTCCTGTTGTATGTGCACACCTCGCCTTGTAGTCGGTTTCGGTCAGACGTGCTGAAGGAGTTCTGGAAGAACCATTTCAACATTGTGCATTGCATCAGTCTCATCGACAAGCCTGGGAAGGCGTCACGTACCGGACCTTGAATTTAGCGTGGAAGGAACTTTGGCCTGAATGCGTTCCTGAACGAGACCTCTGTTGTAGAGGAGATTGTGCCTATGGGTCTTGTAGTCGACATTGACGACATCCAGGAACTGGTCGAGGATCACGAGGAGGAACTGACAACGGATGACCTCGCTGAACTCCAGAATGAGCAGCATAAGGTGCTCACTGAGGAGCAGTCATCGGAAAAAGAAGAAGAAAGGGAGGAGATTAAAAGTGATGTGATAAAAGTTGTCACAGAGAAATGGAATGAGTGCCAGGATTTCACATTAGATCGGTTTATGGTGAAGTTTGGTCCACCAGCTAAATGAGAGAAAACACCTGAAGGAGAACGTCCCTCCATCGCGGAGGCGGACTCAAAACAGTAACCTCCTCCCCACTTATCTTCCTACTTCACGCCACAAGTCGACTCATACAAAGTTACTTTTCCTGGTTGTTTACGAAATGTTTTTTTTCTCTGTTATTTAAGTTTTTTCTCTATTAATCTGTACATTACTGTTTATTTTATTATTATAATCAAAAGAAGCGCTAAACCACAAGGGTCATACAGCATGCATTACTGTTTACAGCGAACGGTTCGTAGGGGTCTAGAACTGACTCGTGCAATGTTAGTTTTATCTGTTATTCAAGGTTTTCACATTTAGTTTACTATTACACTGTGAATTCTATGGTATAATTAACTATTTTTGTGCTTAAGAATATTAAAATAAAAATATTTACATACAGTTCATTGGGGTCTGGAACGAATTAATTGTATTTAAATACAATCCAATGGGAAAATTAGGTTCGGGTCACGACCAAATCGGGTCACGAACAGAGTTTTGGAACGAATCATAGTCGTGACCAGAGGTTCCACTGTACTTGCACTACCCTGGCGACTTCCAACCTAAACACAATGAAACAAGATCTGCCTTACTTTTATTAAGCCGTACCTTCTATATATGGAGAGGGATAGGGGTACCTTGATTATGATAAAGGATTCTTAAGCCAAGTAATTTAGAACATCTTTCCCTTTCTAGGATTAACCCTAATTACGTATCATTTCTCTGGCACTATATATAACCTTTAACGCTTCCTCGTGAATATGATTATCGTCAACTTCAGTCATTGTGACTAGCCTAATTTTACGAGCTCACAACACTAGTGACCTTTGGAGACCCCTCAGCAACATGACCTGTGGAGACCCCTCAGCAACATAGTTGACCTGTGGTAACCCCTCAGTAACATAGAAGACCTGTGGTGGCCCCTCAGTAACATAGAAGACCTGTGGTGACCCCTCGGTAACATAATTGATCTGTGGTAACTCCTCAGCAACATAGTTGACGTGTGGTGACCCCTTAGTAACAGAGTTGGCATGTGGTGAGCCCTCAGCAACACTTTTGACCTGTTGAGACCATTCACAGGGTCTGACCTGGCTGCTGAGACCGCCGCTGCTCTTGCTGCCGCCTCCATCGTCTTCAAGGTGAGTAAGAAACATCATTTTTCTTCAAGAAATTGTGGCGCGTCTGATGTTTCAACCTTGCTAGTCCTGGTCAGGGACGTTCCAGCCATGGACGTCATTTTCATGGATGTTTCAGTCATGAACGTCCTGATCATGGATGTTCCAGATACGGACGTCCGGGCCATGAACGTTCTAACCAAGGACGTTCTGGTCATGCATGTTCGAACCACGAACGTCCTGGTCATAGATGTTTCAGCCACGAACGTTCTGGTCATGAACGTTCCAGGCACTTATAGTACGTCTTAGTCATGTAATGCTTAGCGTTTCATGTCTTGAAGAAAAGAACTTCATTTAAACTAAGTGAAGTTTGAGTACTCTATGTCATAGCGTCATCAGTATTCCTATCTGTACTTTTACACCTTCCCTCCCTCCCTTCCTACCAGTCTGAGGCTTCCCTTCTCCCTCACCTGTTATCAAAAGGCAATATCCCTCCTTCCCTTGCACATGCACCTAACTCTCTCTCGGCTCATCACAACCACTATCTCACCCTTCTTCCCTCTACCACACCCCATCCTCCTTCTCCCCTTCTCCCTCCTTCACTTCCCCACTAACCCGCTGTGGCCTCACCCACAATGGTCATTCTTCTAGGAAGTGGACAGCGCTTACGCCAGTCAGATGCTCACCGTGGCCGAGGAACTCTACGCCTTCGCTGACGAGGACCGTGAAATCTACAGCAATTCCATCACTGACGCTGCCAACTTCTACAAGTAATGTCAACATGATGCTGTGGTCATCTACATGTGTGTCAGCTGTCTGTGTTTACAAGCTGTCCGTGTGTACCAACTGTACATATAACCTCTATGTACCATCTGTTGGTGTTCCAGGTGTCTGTGTGCACTGGCTGTATGTGTGCACTAGCGGTCCGTGTGTACTTACTGGGTGTCCCTGGGACGTGAGATTTGTAATCTACCTCTTATTATTTCTTCTCGTCACTTTTTTTTCCCTGCTTTCCATTTTTTAATCTAGCTTTATAACTGTTTACCCTTGTTCATTAAACCCAAGAGAGTCTTAGCTTAGATGCACTAATGACAAGTTATAATTGGTTTCTCAATGCACTTCTTGAGAAAATAAATCACAGAACGAGTGGTGAGCGCACTGGTCAGGGAGTTTTTGGATTCCCCTGCCATGGGTTCAACTCCCCGTCCCCCCACCCGTTCTGTGATTTGTTTACAGTCGTGTTATTACAATTTCGCCGCGATTCACTTCCTAAGAGTCACAAAAACATGACCTGTTGTTTAACGCCGCGACCTGACCACCTTCAACAGAACCTCATTACACATTCCCAGGTCGTGGAGCGGCTACGGGGACGAGCTCTGCTGGGGAGCCCTCTGGCTCTACAGGGCCACAGGAGACGAAGCCTACCTGGTGAAGGCTCGAGCGGCCTGGGACGAGTTCTCCCTGGGGTCGGACGCTGTGCAGTTCGCTTGGGACGACAAGAGAGCCGGTTGCTATGTAAGTCGTTACTCAAGCAGTGTTTATTATTTATCTTTCCCAACATATGTACAGTTGTTTTCAGTGTGTATCTGACTCACTGAAGGGAGTGAATTGTTTTCAGGTATATCACTACGATTTCGCTAGTCAGTCTTACGATACACTTTCAGTGTATCATAAGTCAGTCTTATCATAAGTGTATCATAAGTCAGTGTATCATAAGTCAGTCTTATCATAAGTGTTTACCTGGAGAGAGTTCCAGGGGTCAACGCCCCTGCGGGCCGGTCTGTGACCAGGCCTCATGTTGGATCAGAGCCTGATCAACCAGGCTGTTACTGCTGGCCGCACGCAGTCCAACGTACGAACCACAGCCTGGCTGGTCAGGCACAGACTTTAGGTGCCTGTCCAGTGCCTGCTTGAAGACAGCCAGGGGTCTATTGGTAATCCCCCTTATGTATGCTGGGAGGCAGTTGAACAGTCTTGGGCCCATGACACTTATTGTGTTGTCTCTCAACGTGCTAGTGGCACCAATGCTTTTCATTGGGGGGATGTTACATCGTCTGCCGAGTCTTTTGCTTTCGTAGGAAGTGACACTCGTGTGCAAGTTTGGTACTAATCTCCCGCCTGCATTCCAGGGAGTACAGGTTTAGGAACTTCAAGCGTTCCCAGTAATTGAGGTGGTTTATTGCAGTTATGCGTGCCGTGAAGGTTCTCTGTACATTTTCTAGTTCAGCAATTTCACCTGCCTTGAAAGGTGCAGGTAGTGTGCAGCAATATTCCAGCCTAGAATGAACAAGCGACCTGAAAAGTGTCAACATGGGCTTGGCATCCTGGTTTTGAAGGTTCTCATTATCCATCCTGTCATTTTTCTGGCAGATGCGATTGCTACAGTCCTTGAAGGGGAGATCCT